>CM044355.1:287307710-287422710 GCA_024294585.1 Vipera latastei
CTCTAGATCTACACATACAGACACCCGCGAGAATCTACGAAAACAAATATATATATATATATATATACACACACACACACACATATACATATATACACACATATACATACACACACACACACACACACATATATATATGTGTGTGTGTGTGTGTGTGTCTAAGGGCTATTGCTATTGCTGCAGTCAGCCAGATATTTGGACCGGATCTGTCATTTTTATCCACCTATCCAGTTCCTCCCAAGGACCCTTTCTTTCTGGCTAAGAAACATTGGGAAATAATTCCTCACCCCTTCTGCTAGCAAGCTCCCAACGAGCCCAATGTGGGGCTATGTGCCCCCCTCATGTGAATGGGGATGTGTCTTGTTGGTTTGGGGAAAGGGCTGCCCTCTCCTCCTCCACCTCCTCCTCCTCTCTTGCTTGCCCCTGCACTTTCTGCATTGCATGAGAAAAGCTCATCTTCCTTCCCCTGTCCTGACCACTTTCTACAGGGGAACGATCGAGAGCATCCTGTCATACAGCATCACAGTCTGGTTTGGAAGCATCCCTGCTTCAGACAGGAAGGCGGTGCAGAGAGTGGTGAGGACGGCTGAAAAGATCATTGTCAGTTCCCTCCCTCCCATCCAGGACATAGCACAGAAGCGTTGCTTGAGCAGGGTCCGTAAGATTATCTGGGACACTACACACCCTCTTCACGACCTGTTTTCCTTGTTACCTTCTGGGAGGGGGCTTTGTGGTATCCGCAGCAGAACATCCAGATTCAGCCATAGTTTCATTCCACACAGCATTAACCTTGTGAACTCTTAGGCTTCCTTCCTCCGTTATATATTCAAGATGGACAGTGTTTAATATTTTACTGTTATGTACATGTAGGGGTGTGGGTCTATACATATGTTGTATGTAGTTTGTTTTAGGTGTGTGTCATGTATGTGTCTCACTTTGAGAGCGGGCAATTAAATTTCATTTTTGATGTGTGCCGTTGTGCTCACAATAAAAAATGACAATAAAATTTCTCTCTATCTTGCGCCCTCACCCTTCCTTTTGCCCGCTGGCATATCCACATCCCCGAACCATGAGCCTCGCAGCCAGAAGGCTGCAACCCCACACTGTCCTCCCCTGGAGCAATTCTCCATTCACACCAGGCAGGTCCCTCCCCAATCTTCCATTTTCCCTTCCTTTCTTGGCATCCCTCTTTTAACCTGTCTGGAGGGAGGATCATTGTTACTGAACGGTTTTGGAAGGAAGGGAACGTGGATCGGAAGAAGCCTGGGTTGGGTTGGCAGCCAGTGTGTAGCCAGGAGGGCTTTGAAAGCCGGAGGCTGCGTTCAGCCAATGGGCCCTTTGGGCTAGTTGAGGACTGGAGATCAATGGGTTGGATTTGTAACCAGTTATGCCCACCAAACACAGTGGTCTAGTCTGCATCTTGCTCCCCACATAGAGTTGGGTCAACAGACGGCTGTCCCTAATATGGAAATCCAGCAAAATGGTTTGAGTCATCGGTAGCTGCCAATAGCCAAGTTTTGGTGATCCCTTTGGACAGTGTTTTTCAATCTTGGTTTCCTTAAGACGGGTGATTTCAACTCTCAGAATAGCCCAGACAGCATGGGAGTTGAAGTCCACCTGCCTTAAAGTGGCCAAGTTTTTTTTTTTTTTTTTTTAAAAAAACACCACGTACTAGAGATGTTGGGAAATTGGCAGGATTAAAAAAAAAGCCTCCGATGGAATGGCTGGCTACTTCCGCATTGCTCCCAAAACTTCAGGGAGCTGTCCATGACGTCACTGGCTGAACCAACTTCAAAGGAGTTTTACCACTCCTACTAATCAATCCTCTGAGTTGGAAAGACATTTCCCAGTTTGTTAGGTTCCTCATTTTGAAAACTGGGGTGTTTCTTTCTTATCAAAAAGAAAATCTCTGATAATGATCACATTGAATGAATCAGCTGTCGTTTATTTACAAACACACCCCAAATAATAGACAAGGATCATCTGAAATATAATGACAACCATTATCTTGATAGCTCTACAATAGGAGGAATTAAAATGTGGTCACAATTAACACATTAATGACAGCAATTTCTATCTCACCGCTGCTTTAATCATTTGCTCAAGAGAATTTCAGCTTCTACCTGTCTCATTAAGTAGATGTCATTGTTGTTGTTAGCTGCGAAGTCGTGTCTGACCCATCGCGAACCTATGGACAACGTTCCTCCAGGCCTTCCTATCCTCTACCATCTTCTGGAGTCCATTTAGGCTCACGCCTACTGCTTCAGTGACTCCATCCAGCCACCTCATTCTCTTTCGTCCCCTTCTTCTCTTGCCCTCAATCTTTCCCAGCATTAGGCTCTTCTCCAGTGAGTCCTTCCTTCTCATTAGGTGGCCAAAATATTTGAGTTTCAACTTCAGGATCTGGCCTAAAGAGCAGACAGGGTTGATCTCCTCTAGGACTGACCAGTTTGATCGCCTTGCAGTCCAAGGGACTCGCAGGAGTCTTCTCCAGCACCATAGTTCAAAGGCCTCAATTCTTTGGCGCTCAGCCTGTCTTATGGTCCAACTTTCACAGCCATACATTGCAACTGGGAAGACCATAGCCTTGACTATACGCACTTTTGTTGACAGGGTGATGTCTCTGCTTTTTAGTGTGCTGTCTAGATTTGCCATGGCTTTCCTCCCGAGGAGCAAGCGTCTTTTAATTTCTTGGCTACAGTCCCCATCTGCAGTGATCTTGGAGCCCAGGAAAATAAAATCTGTCACTACCTCCATTTCTTCCCCAGATGTCATTAAACACCTGCAAAGATCATTGTTTAAATCCATTGCTGTATGGAATTTTGTATGGAGTTTCTTCTAAAGCAGGCAAAGCCTCCATCAGTCCATTAGGGAGAACCCGTGACATTTATCTATGTTCAGAATAATTACATTTTCCTTTGTCGTCTTCCTTAACGTACTTACCTGTCCTGATTCATTTTGCTGTCGATAAAGAAGCCTGTTTCTGAATCTCTTATTATGTATTGGAACACAGAATAATAGAATTGGAAGGGACCTCAGAGGTCTTCTAGTCCAACCCCCTACTCAAGCAGGAGACCCTGTACTATTTCAGACAAATGGTTTGTCCAGTCTCTTTTTGAAACCCTCCAGTGATGGAGCACCCACAACGTCTGAAGGCAAGATATTCCATTAGGAAATTTCTCCTTAGTTCTAGGCTTTCTCTCTCCTTGGTTAGTTTCCATCCATTGTTTGTTGTCTTGCCTTCTGGTGCTTTGAAAAATAGTTTGACCCACTCTTCTTTGTGGAACAGTCCTTCTTTTGATTAGACTACTAAAAGGTAAAGGTTCCCCCGCACATGCGTGCTAGTCATTTCTGACTCTAGGGGGCGGTGCTCATCTCCGTTTCAAAGCTGAAGAGCCAGCGTTTGTCCGAGGACGTCTCCGTGGTCATGTGGCCGGCATGACTAGACGCCAAAGGCGCACGGAACGCTGTTACCTTCCCACCGGAGTGGTCCCTGTTTTTCTACTTGCGTTTTTACGTGCTTTCGAATTGCTAGGTTGGCAGAAGCTGGGACGAGTAACAGGCGCTCACTCTGTTACGCGGCACTCGGGATTCAACCCGCCAAACTGCCAACCTTCAGATCGACAAGCTCAGCGTCCTAACCCACTGAGCCACCACATCCCTTGATTAGATTACTAGACATAGCCAATTCCTGTAACAGCTGCCACTTCTTTAGCTGGTATTGGCCTTAATTCGCATTGAGTTATTCCCAAGAAGCAAGAATAGCACAATGTACCAATGTAATATATGTCTGGATCCAAGCAGTGTAGCCTTTTGCAACAGACAGATGCAAATTTTGTCAATGTTTTCTAAGCGTCTCCAAGATTTTTTGGGTATGGCATCCAGCATGCCCATAGCTGCTGGCGCCACCATGGCCAGTTCATACCTTAATTTTTCAACTCTGATTTTCAGATCTTGACACTTTCCAATGTTCTCCAATTCTTTGTCTTCTCTTCTACTACCCACTGGTATTTGCCACATCAATTATCCACAGCTTCTTCTTTCAACCCCAGTTAAATCTGCTGTGTTACACGCCCAGACATTTATCAGTTTATATTTGGAAATCCCACAATAGTTTAATAATAATATTTCTAATACATCCTGATCTTCTAGTTTTCAATTTAGAATAAGTAAAGGTAAAGGTTCCCCCGCACATGCATGCTAGTCGTTTCTGACTCTAGGGGCCGGTGCTCATCTCCGTTTCAAAGCCGAAGAGCCAGCGCTTGTCCGAGGACGTCTCCGTGGTTATGTGGCCGCCATGACTAGACGCCAAAGGCGCACGGAACGCTGTTACCTTCCCACCGGAGTGCTCCCTATTTTTCTACTTGCATTTTTACGCGCTTTCGAACTGCTAGGTTGGCAGAAGCTTGGACGAGTAACAGGCCCTCACTCTGTTACGGGATTCAACCCACCAAACTGCCGACCTTCAGATCGACAAGCTCAGCGTCCTAACCCACTGAGGCACCGCGTCCCTTCAATTTAGAGTTAACTAGCAACAATTTAAACTAGTACAAGATTCATTTTGAAAATGACAAAGGACTACTAGTGTTATATAGCAAGCACAGACAGATACAACACAAAGTAAAATATCATATAAAATCTGTATCTGCGTGGAACGAATCCCACCACAAATAAAGATAGTCATATTTGCTGGAAGAGCACGAACAAAGGGAGCAGGGAATTCCACAGATGTGGGACAGAAGACTTTTTCTTTGGTCCTGTTCAACTGCAGGTCTACCAGAGCTGGAAGTGAGATGTCTTTTTCTCCTGTCGGGTCTCCACCCCAGCTTGGATAAAGCCACGTTTCTCCATTGGAATAGCAATAGCAACACCAACACCACTTGGACTTATATACTGCTTCGCAGGGCTTTACAGCCCTCTCTAAGCAGTTTAGAGAGTTAGCATATTGCCCCCAACAATCTGTACCCTCATTTTACCAACCTAGGAAAGATGGAAAGCTGAGTCAACCTTGAGCCGGTCAGGATCGAGCTCCTGACTGTGGGCAGAGTCAGCCTGCAGTACTGCATTCTAACCACTGCACCAGCCCGGTTCATCAAGCGGATCTAAGGAAAGGTTCTTAGATATCCTTTTAGGTTAACCCTTTTGCACACCCTGCTTAGTTCAAAGAAACAATGTCAACTGCTGGAATCTTCTACAAAGCCACGGTAGCACTCTGAATTAACTGCAATTTCAAAAAGTCTTCGTACATATTGCCGGGAAGGATTCACTAGAATCACTGTTGTGTATTCAACAAAGTTGTTACATCCAAAGTTGTTACCCCCTCATAAGGTGTGTGTGGGATGAAGAAATGTCTGGAGTCTGAGGTATTCCGCAATTTATTTGAGCTTCTTCTCTTCTGAATGTGTTTATCCTGTTATGGCAAGAGGTTTAAGAGCAGGGTAATTCTCATTTTGCTCAGGGCTTAGTTCATCTGGACTGCAAAGACTGAGATGGCCACTAGATGGCAGGAAAGAGACACGGGGAAAAAGTAACTCTTTGCTGTCCTCTAGGGGTCCTTTGGAATTTCTGCACCTCAAAACTCCTCCTCCTTCATCCACTCAACTCTGATTGTAATGGTCTGTGAGAGTAGGGAGAGAGGAGGAGGAGGAGGAGGAAGAACAGCAGCCTAAGTAAATCAGACAAGAAATATTTCAGCCTGTAGGAGAACAAAAGGCATGGAAAGCATCTTAGCAGGGACCATCTCTAGTTCCCTGGAAAGTAAAGGCAGGAGAGGGGAGACGCGTTTTCAGTCTGGAAAGATTCTCTTACTGTGACTTTACAATAAAGGAAGTCTTAAGCAGTCACGGCGTTGGCTTCTTGTCTGGACCACAAGCAGTCCTCGATTTACAACTATTCATTTAGTGACTGTCCAAAGTTACAATGGCATTGAAAAAAAGCGACAAGACTTTTTCACCCTGATGACCATTGCAGCATCCCCACAACCATGTGATCAAAATTCAGACCCTTGGTTCATACTTATGATGGCGGCAAGTGTCCCGGGGTCATGTGATCACCTCTGGCGACCTCCCGACAAGCAAAGGCAACGGGGAAGCCCAGATTCACTTGTGTTACCAACTGAACAACTGCAGGGATCTAACTGTGAAAAGGAAGACTGTAAATGGGACGAAACTCACTTAATAGCTGACGGGGGTCCTTGGTGCTCTCTGAGCTGGCTTGTTTTCTTGCAGACGTTTTAGGGATTCTTTGGTTAGGCCAGGGGTAGGCAGTCTTGGCTCTTTTTATGACTCGTGGACTTCAACTCCCAGAATTCCTGAGCCAGTATGGCTCAGCTTGGAAACCTCTTCCTTTCCCCTCAGCGTGGCTGGCTCAGGAATTCTGGGAGTTGAAGTCCACGAGTCATAAAGCGGCCTAGGCCAGCGGTAGGCAACCTTGGCTCTTTAATGACTCTTGGACTTCAACTCCCAGAATCCCTGAGCCAGCATGGCTCAGCTTGGAAACCTGTCCCTTTCCCCTCAGCGTGGCTGGCTCAGGAATTCTGGGAGTTGAAGTCCACGAGTCATAAAGCGGCCTAGGCCAGGGGTAGGCAACCTTGGCTCTTTTATGACTCGTGGACTTCAACTCCCAGAATTCCTGAGCCAGCATGGCTCAGCTTGGAAACCTCTCCCTTTCCCCTCAGCGTGGCTGGCTCAGGAATTCTGGGAGTTGAAGTCCACGAGTCATAAAGCGGCCTAGGCCAGCGGTAGGCAACCTTGGCTCTTTAATGACTCTTGGACTTCAACTCCCAGAATCCCTGAGCCAGCATGGCTCAGCTTGGAAACCTGTCCCTTTCCCCTCAGCGTGGCTGGCTCAGGAATTCTGGGAGTTGAAGTCCACGAGTCATAAAGCGGCCTAGGCCAGGGGTAGGCAACCTTGGCTCTTTTATGACTCGTGGACTTCAACTCCCAGAATTCCTGAGCCAGCATGGCTCAGCTTGGAAACCTGTCCCTTTCCCCTCAGCGTGGCTGGCTCAGGAATTCTGGGAGTTGAAGTCCACGAGTCATAAAGCAGCCTAGGCCAGGGTTAGGCAACCTTGGCTCTTTTATGACTCTTGGACTTCAGCTCCAAGAATCCCTGAGCCAGCATGGCTCAGCTTGGAAACCTGTCCCTTTCCCCTCAGCGTGGCTGGCTCAGGAATTCTGGGAGTTGAAGTCCACGAGTCATAAAAGAGCCAAGGTTGCCTACCCCTGGGTTAGGCTGTTTACTAATGGCCCCTTGGCAGTTTCTTGACTGGGGTATTGCTTACTTGATTATTGGTCTGAAGTTGACCTTGACCAACAGTCAAGTAAGCAATACCCCAATCGAGAAACTGCCAAGGGGCCATTAGTAAACAGCCCAACCAAAGAATCCCTAAGGCCGCCCCCACCCACCCAGACAGGCAAGACCCCAGAATATAAACCGACAGCAAACAGCACTCCTTACTAGCACTGATGATGTCACCTAGTTAGGGTAATGAAACGTCTGCAAGAAAACAAGCAAGCTCAGAGAACACCAAGGATCCCTTATTTCAACCCTGAGCTCCAAATATTCTCCTTCATTAGTATCACTTAATGACTGTCTCGTTTAGCAGTAGAAATTTTGGGCTCAATGGTGGTCGTAAGTTGAGGACTACCTGTACTTCAAAGGGGCGACCCTTATCCCTTTCACTTCTCCTCCCGAGGAGCATTCAACACTTGGGGGTTTCTCCCCCGTGAGTCCTTTGATGAGTGGCAAGTTGCATCTTGCGCCGAAAGCCCTTCCCGCAGGCCAAGCAGGTGTACGGTTTCTCCCCAGTGTGCACCTTCTGGTGGGAAAGAAGATATTTGCCGCTGGTGAAGCTTTTCCCACACTCGAGGCACTGATAGGGTTTCTCTCCCGTGTGGATCCGTTCGTGAGTGATGAGGTACACCTTCTGGCTGAAGCTCTTCCCGCACTCTAAGCACGTGTATGGTTTCTCCCCGGTGTGGATTCTTTGATGGGAAATGAGATTTTTGCTACTGCTGAAGCTCTTCCCGCACTCCAGACATCCGTAGGGTTTCTCCCCGGTGTGGAGCTGCTGATGGTGGGTGAGGCTCGCCCCGTGGCTGAACCTCTTCCCGCACTCCAGGCATTCATAGGGTTTCTCTCCGGTGTGACTGATCTGGTGGGAATTGAGGTTCGACTGCTGAGCAAAGGCCTTGCCGCACGTCGGGCACTGGTACGGCTTCTCGCCCGTGTGGATGCGGAAATGGGAAGTGAGGCTGGCGCTCTGACTGAAACCCTTCCCGCACTCCTTGCATTTGTACGGCTTCTCGCCCGTGTGGATCTTTTTATGGGAGCTGAGGTATTTGATGTCGCTGAAGCATTTCCCGCATTTGAAACATTCGTAGGGTTTCTCGCCCGTGTGAGTCCGGTGGTGGGAAATCAGGATATCTCTCCTCTTGAAACTCTTGCCACACACCTGGCACCGGAAAGGTCTTTCCCCCGCGTGGGATCCCATGTGGAGATAAAAGGAGGATTTACAACTGGAGATCTCCCCACATACCAGACACTCGTTTTTCTCCATGGCTTTCTCTGTTCGCCCTTCACGGGCCTCACTGTTTAATTCGGCGTTTGTTATTTTCTTTTCTTCCTCTACTTCACGTCCAATTCCTTCCAAAGACAGATCGCTTGGTTCTCCATCAGACATATTCTGCTGTCTGTCAGCCTCTGGAAAAAAAAAGGATTCAGAGAAGAGGTAAAAAATCAAAGAATGAGCACAACTAAGAATGACAAAAAGCCAGAAGTGAGAGAGACTTGGCATGTACAAAAGGTTTTTTTTTTTAAGCAAATAGTCCAATCTGGAATTGTGGAACTAAGGTTTAGCTCACAATAATGAATCCTGTTGGTCAATCTTTTTTAAAAAAACACAAATATGGAAGGATCAGTTTGTGAAAAGATCGCGAAAAAAATATATAGGTAGTCCTTGATATACAATAGTTTGCTTAGCAACCATTCAAAGTTACAACAGCAGTGAAAAAAGTGACTTATGACCCTTTTTCACACTTATGACCATTGCAGCATCCCAAGAGTCACATGATTTACATTCGGATGTTTGACAAGTGACTCACATGTCAAGGTTCCGAAGGACGAACCGAACAAAGTAAGCCTAGCTGAGACGATGTAATCTCTAATGCAAAACTTTATTGAGCACATCATTTTGGCACAGATGAAAGGAAAACCAGCTCTGGTTTTTTTGTGCCTAAATTGCTACATTAAAAGTAGAGAAACCTCCCTCCCGTTATTAGTGCAGGTCACATTGTCCAATTATAAGTCAGAGAATTATTATGAGAGGATGTCTTTAGTTCTGTCAACAATCTTGAGCGACCTTGGTTCCCATGGATGGCAGTCTGATGTCTGAAGCCTGCATTCCATTCTTCCCTCCCCTTCCCCGAGTCTGTAGGCAAACTAAGAAGCAATAATGGCTGACACACCACAGGCATTCTTCGAGGCTTGACATCACATTTATCACGGTTGCAGTGTCCCGGGGTCATGTAACCCCCCCTTTTGCGGCCTTCTGACAAGCAAAATCAGTGGGGAAGCCAGTCACCTAACAACCATGCTACTAAATTAAGGGATTCACTTAACAACTGTGGCAAGATAAGTCGTAAAATGGGGCAAGGCTCCCTTAGCAAACTTCTCACCATAAATTTTGGGCTCAATGGTGGTCGTACGTTGAGGACCACCTGTCCTCAACCTACATCCATTTGTTCAGCAACTATTCGTAAGACGACACTGAGAAAAGTGACTTACAACCGGTCCTCAAGCTTTTGACTTCTCGTAGCATCTCCACAATAAAAAATGACTCCCTGGAGATAAAGACTGGTTATACCAAATAATAAAACCTCAAGTGTCCCTGCTGTTTGTTTCTCGAGCTTCTGTTCTGCCAAACCTTGGCATTCATGGCAACTGACAATAATAAAGCCGAGCAGTTATGTACTAAATAATGATAAGAATAATGATAAGAATCATCTGTAATCTGTAGGTACCGTCAGCCAATAAGTATTGACTGGCTGGGCCTGTGCCACTCCCTCCCCCCCCACTTCTGAGATCAGGTTGCTTTCCACTCTGCTGGACGTTTGTAAAAGGCCTTGGAGAACTGCTTTTCAGCTTTTGTGGGGGGGTGAAGAAAGAGGGATAGAGAATTTTAAAACATCCTGCAAATTTAACTACAACCATTCAAAGCCACGCTCAGGAGTTTGTCGAAGCCTGGCGCCCCACCAGCAATTCCATCAACAGACACATCAGCCTACAAGCAGCCTACGAAACCCCTCAGGATCCACATCAACCGCACAGCCAACCAGAGACGGCACCGACCCACAACCAACCCATGTAAGGCCCCCACTCCCACCAGCACTTCACCTCCTGAAGACCTTGACCTGATGTAACCTCCCCGTGGCAAGACCCATCACAAGCCTCTCACTGATGATTCACACCTGACCCATCCCAGACCCTGACTTGACACACTCACACCTGAAGCCCTGATAAAACAGAGGAACACCGTCGCTGACATCCCCTAAACTCCGCTGAAGATGTTACCTAGCCGGGTCACGAAATGACCCGCAAGGTCAGAGAACGGGTCATCTCTCTCTCTCTCTCTCTCTCTCTCTCTCTCTCTCTCTCACACACACACACACACACACACACACACACCAATCATTCAAAGACTTAAATACACAAAGTCTTTCTGGATGGGTCGTTCTGAACTCGGAGAACTGCTGACTGTTTAAAACAAAATACACTGATTTTAAGAAACAAGCATTAAAGGGGGCCTTACCGAGAGAAACCACGATCCCCCTAATCTCCTCCATCACTTCTTGATGCAAAGCTTTCTGCTCCGAATCCAGAAGCCCCCACTCCTCCTCCGTAAAGCCCAGAGCCACCTTCTCCAATGTCACCAGACCCTGAAAGGAAGGAAGGAAGGAAGGAAGGAAGGAAGGAAGGAAGGAAGGAAGGAAGGAAGGAAGGAAGAAAGAAAGAAAGAAAGAAAGAAAGAAAGAAAGAAAGAAAGAAAGAAAGAAAGAAAGAAAGAAAGAAAGGAGAGAGGGAAGGGAAGGAAGGAAGAGGGAGAGAGGAAAAGGATGGGAAGGGAAAGGAAGGAAGGAAGGAAGAAAGAAAGAAAGAAAGAAAGAAAGAAAGAAAGAAAGAAAGAAAGAGGAGAGAGGGAAGGGAAGGAAGGAAGAGGGAGAGAGGAAAAGGATGGGAAGGGAAGGGAAAGGAAGGGAGGAAGGAAGAAAGGAAGGAAGGAAGGTAAGAAAGAAAGAAAGAAAGAAAGAAAGAAAGAAAGAAAGAAAGAAAGAAAGAAAGAAAGAAAGAAAGAAAGAAAGAAAGAGGGAGGGAAAGGAAGGGAAGGGAAGGAAGAAAAAGAAAGAAAGAAGGAGAGAGGTAAGGTAAGGTAAGGTAAGAAAGAAAGAAGAAAAGAAAGAAAGAAAGAAAGAAAAGGAGGGAAAGGAGGGAAAGGAAGGGAAGGGAAGGAAGAAAAAAGAAAGAAAGAAAGGAGAGAGGTAAGGTAAGAAAGAAAGAAAGAAAGAGGGAGGGAAAGGAAGGGAAGGAAGGAAGAAAAAAGAAAGAAAGAAGGAGAGTGGTAAGGTAAGGTAAGAAAGAAAGAAAGAAAGAGGGAGGGAAAGGAAGGGAAGGGAAGGAAGAAAAAAGAAAGAAAGGAGAGAGGTAAGGTAAGAAAGAAAGAAAGAAAGAGGGAGGAAAAGGAAGGGAAGGAAGGAAGAAAAAAGAAAGAAGGAGAGAGGTAAGGTAAGGTAAGGTAAGGTAAGGAAAGAAAGAAAGAAAGAAAGAAAGAGAAAGAAAGAAAGAGTTTCCTTCGTACCCATCCCGTGCCAGGCTTCTCCTACTGGGCAAAGTCTTGGCCAAGCTGCAGTGAGCATTATCGACTAAACTCCCGTTGGCAATTCGGTGCCCTGCAGACAGGCTGTTGACTCCAACACCAATCGTTCTCAGCAGGCCCAGTTGGCAAAACTGGGGGCTCAGCCCCAACTTATCTAGAGAGCTCCACCTGGTGGAGGGTCGCAGAACAGAAGTCAGGAATGGCCATAGCACCGAGACTTATATACCGCTTCACAGGGCTTTTACAGCCCTCTCTAAGCGGTTTACAGAGTCACCACATTGCCTCCATCAGTCTGGGTCCTCATTTTACCGACCTCGGAAGGATGGAAGGCTGAGTCAACCTTGAGCCGGTCAGGATCGAACTCCTGGCTGTGGAATGCAGAGTTTGCCTGCAATACAGGTAATCCTCGACTTACAGCATTTCATTTAGTGACCATTCAAAGTTACAGCGGCCCGGACAAAAGTGACTTATGACTTACGCTACGACCTTTGCCGCAATGCCCACGATCGTGTGATCCAAATTCGAATGCTTAGCAATAGGTTCACATTTATGACGGTTGCAGTGCCCCAAAGTCAGGGCATCCCCTTTTGCGACCTTCCGATAAGCAAAGCCAATGAGGAAGACAGGTTCACTTAACAACCAGGTGATTCACTTAACAACCAAGGCAAGAAAGGTCGTAAAACGGGGCAGAACCCACTTAGCAAATGTCTCCACTTAGCAACAGAAATTGGGGGCCCAATTGTAGTCATACGTCGAGGACTAGTTGGACTGCATTCTAACCACTGTGCCCCCATCAACTTTCCATCCGTGGACTTCCTGTTGCAATGGGAGCTGAGAGAGTGTGATGGAGAGAAGGTAACAGAAGAAGCGCTGGACGCCTCTCCAGCTGTTCCCCACGTACCTGGTCCTGTGGCAAAGGACAGGTTTCCACCGAACCATCAAGAGACAAACAGGAGCGTAAGCCAGTCGGCCTTGGTGCAGTTCCTAGAAAGGGACAAATATAGGGGATATTTATTTTAAAGGTAAAGGTAAAGGTTCCCCCCGCACATGCGTGCTAGTCGTTTCCGACTCTAGGGGCCGGTGCTCATCTCCGTTTCAAAGCCGAAGAGCCAGCGCTTGTCCGAGGACGTCTCCGTGGTCATGTGGCCGGCATGACTAGACGCCAAAGGCGCACGGAACGCTGTTACCTTCCCACCGGAGTGGTCCCTATTTTTCTACTTGCATTTTTCCGTGCTTTCGAACTGCTAGGTTGGCAGAAGCTGGGACGAGTAACAGGCGCTCACTCTGTTACGCGGCACTCGGGATTCGACCCGCCAAACTGCCGACCTTCTGATCGACAAGCTCGGCGTCCCAACCCACTGAGCCACCGCGTCCCTTTATTTTATTTATTTATTTTAGTCAGGGACAAACCTCCCCCTCCCCACTTCTAGGCAAAATGACCAAAGTTTTCTAAGATATGGGTCATTTTATGAACTTTCGGAGTTACGTCAGAGGTGTTTTGTGTAAAATGTCCCTCCACACTGCAGTCACACGACGCTTGGCAACCGGCTCACCTTTAGGACAGGATTCAGTTTCCCGCGGTCACCTGACCATGATTTGCGACATGTTTTGCCAGCTTCCGGCCAAAAAAACCAAAACACCCACAACTATTTGGAAGAAGGGTTTGTTTAACCACCGCTGTGATTCACTTAACAACCACCAGGAAAAAAGTAGGAAAAAAAACAGGTCTAGTCAGGTGGGTGCCTTGACTCACCACCAGATTTCCGGTCCAAATTATGACCCTAAATCAGGGGCTCCTTGTATCTGTTCATATGCTGTTGAAAACAGGGAGTATCTTCTGACGGAAGTTAGTTAGAGAGACAAACTAGGCTGCATGTTCATTTCTACAGGCAGGCAGGCAGGCAGGCAGAGAAAAAGAAAGAAGGGAAGGAAGGAAGGAGGGAAGGAAAGGTAGGAAGGAAGGGAAGGAAGGAAAGAAAGAAAGAAAGAAAGAAAGAAAGAAAGAAAGAAAGAAAGAAAGAAAGAAAGAAAGAAAGAAAGAAAGAAAGAGGAAGGAAGGAAAGGAAGGGAGGAAGGAATTTAAGGAAGGAAGGGAAGGAAGGAAGGGAAGGAAGAAAGGGAAGGAAAGAAAGAAAGGAGGAAGGAAGGAAGAAAAGGAAGGGAAGGGAGGAAGGAAGGAAGGGATTTTAAATGCAGACAGTCCTCAACTTAAAATAGCAATTTCAAGCAGAACTTCCTACATTAAGTGATGTGTTTATAAAGTCTGACTGCATCACTTAGCAATGGCAATCTCTTGCCACTGCTGTCGTTAACCAATTAGTTGAGTAAACTTCCTGTCAGCTCCCTACAACCAAGTCAGTGGGGAAGCCGGCAGGAAATCAGAAGTCCAAGGGAAGAAGGCAGATAAGTGGCTGCTGCCGAGTGGGGGGTGGGGGTGGGGGGGAGCAAGGCTGCACGAGGGAGGCACGGCAAGGCTTGGGGGAAGAAGATTTTGGTGACCTCTTTTCCCATTGAATTGAATACAGGTAGTCCTTGACTTACAACCGTTCATGTAGTGACCGTTCAAAGTTAACAACGGCACTGGAAAAAGTGACTTATGACCGTTTTTCACACTTACGACCGTTTGCAGCATCCCCCCCTATGGTCACATGATCAAAATTCAGATGTTTGGCAACTGACTCACATTTATGACCGTTGCAGTGTCCTGGGGTCATGTGATTCCCCTTTTCCGGCCGCCTGCAAAGCAAAGTCAATGGGGAAGCCAGATTCACTTAACAACTGTGTTACTAATTTAACAACTGCAGTGATTCACTTAACAACTATGGCAAGAAAGGTCATAAAATGGGGCAAAAACTCGCTTAACAAATGTCTCACTTAACAACAGAAATTTTAGCCTCAATTGTGGTTGTAAGTCGAGGACTACCTGGGTAGAGGAGAAACTTACCCTGGCGACTTATGACCTTCCCTGCCGGCTTCCCCACTGACTTTCTGGGGAAGCCTGCAGGGAAGGTTGCAACACATGACAGCGGGTGTTACAACTGATCAGAAGTCTGAGCCAGTTGCCAAACACCGTGGTCATGATCACGGGAGCATATTTTTCAAGTTGAGTACATATAGTCCACAACTTAAGACCACAACTGAGCCCAAAGTTCCTGATGCTAAGTGAGAAATTTGTTAAGTGAGTTTTGCTCCATTTAACGACCTTTCTTGTCAGGGTTGTTAAGTGAATCGCTGCGGTTGTTAAATTAGTAACCCGGTTGTTAAGTGAATCTGGCTTCTCCACTGACTTTATCAGAAGGTCACAAAAGGGGATCACATGATTCCGGGACACTGCAACCGCCGTAAATACGAGTCAGTTGCCAAGAGTCTGAATTATGATCACGTGACCATGCGGGGGGGGGGGGAATGCTGCAACAGTTGTAAGTGTGAAAAACGGTCATAAGTCACTTTTTCCAGTGCCGTTGTGGGAAAAGAGGTCACCAAAATTTTCCTCCTCATTTAAGCTCTTTTCAAAATGGTAATATTGGGTAGCAGTTGTTGTTGTTAGCTGCGAAGTCGTGTCCGACCCATCGCGACCCCATGGACGACGTTCCTCCAGGCCTTCCTGTCCTCTACCATCTTCTGGAGTCCATTTAGGCTCACGCCTACTGCTTCAGGGACTCCATCCAGCCACCTCATTCTCTGTCGTCCCCTTCTTCTCTTGCCCTCAACCTTTCCCAGCATTAGGCTCTTCTCCAGTGAGTCCTTCCTTCTCATTAGGTGGCCAAAGGATTTGAGTTTCAGCTTCAGGATCTGGCCTTCTAAAGAGCAGTCAGGGTTGATCTCCTCTAGGACTGACCGGTTTGATCGCCTTGCAGTCCAAGGGACTCGCAGGAGTCTTCTCCGGCACCATAGTTCAAAGGCCTCAATTCTTTGACGCTCAGCCTTTCTTATGGTCCAGCTTTCACAGCCATACACTGCAAACCCCATGGACAGTACCAAAAGGCAAAATATGGGTAGACAAAACCCTAAAAATATTTCCCAGAAGCCAACTATACCCAATATAACAATTATCTTTGAAGAAAATCAACGGGGGGGGGGAGAACTGAGTGAGAAAATGGCTTCATATTCCTTACCCAGTGATATACCATCTCGACGATCTCCTTCTAAGATCCACTGTGGAGCCACTTCAGTGACATGTTTCTGCATCAGAGAGAGAATCACCCAAGGGCAGAGATTAGAGAGAGGACGAGATTTTGGGGAAAGGATCTCCTCAATCTCCTCCAGAGACCATTTCCAGAAAACTCCGACGGAATTAGGAAAGGGGTGACTTCCAGGACCATTCACCCACCTCTCAACTTAGCCAGGAGGCATCTCCCTCACCTTTTGATCTTCCTGCTTCCTGTCTTCCGCTTGGCTCAGGAGAAAGCCTTCGGCCAGGGCCACCGCCTGAGAACTGGTGTCTGCCCCACACTGTCTCACCCAGCACTCGATCTCTGCGGGCAAGATGGTCAGAAACTGCTCCAGCACCACCAGATCCAAGATCTCCGCTTTGGTGTGATGTTCCGGCTTCAACCACAGACGACAAAGCTTGTGGAGCCGACTGCAAGTCTCTCGCGGACCCTCAACTTCCTGGTAGCAAAATTGCCGGAAGGGCTGAGGCTGTGCGCTCAAACTAGGGCCTCCACTGTCAACAGTCGCTGCCCAAATTTGGGCACTGCTACCCACCTGACTGCAAGGAACGGCACGTTTGGCTTGTGGGCCATCAACGTTCGGTCGCCGTAGATTCGACTGCGGCTCCTGGGCAACGTTTAACATGGCCAGAGAATCGCTTGCTGTAATTTCAAAGTGACTTCAGCGCATGGACCCAGCCCTGTAAAGCCGAGGGGAGACACAATTTATATTTCTGAGAAAGCAGGGGATTATCGGTAGTCCTCGGCTTAACGACCACAACTGGGCCCAAATATTTCTGTTGCCAAGCGAGACAGTTGTTAAGTGAATTTTGCCCCATTTTACGACCTTTCCTGCCACAATTGTTAAGCCAGTCACTGCAGTTGGTTGAGCTAGTCACACGGTTGGTTAAGTGAATCTGGCTTCTCTATTGGCTTTTGCAAAAAGGGGATCACATGACCTCAGGGCACCGTAAAGGTCATGAATACGTGCCAATTGCCAAGTGTCCAATTTTAGATTGCGCGATCATGGGGATGCTGCAATGGTCGTTAAGCGTGAAAAAAATGGTCACGTCACTTTTTTCAGTGCTGTTGCAACTTTGAATGGTCATTAAATGAACTGTTGTAAATCGAGGACTACCTTTATTTCTGCAGTAAGACGAGGCAGGCAAAAGCCAGATAGCTGAGGGATAAATTTTCTAAAGACCAATCTGACTCTTGGGTAGTGAGGCTTTGCCAGCTCAATTTAGGGTAACTATTTCTTAATCTCAGCAACTTTAAAATGTGTGGACTTCAACTCCCAGAGTTCCCCCGTCGGTGTCTGGCTACAGAATTCTGGGAGTTGAAGTCCACGCACAGTTGAAGTTGCTGAGATTGGAAAATACTGATTTAGGTATTTAAAAAGCACAGTTCATTCCTAGACCTTTATCTCATCATCATCTCCCTAGGGATGATAAAGGTAATAATAATAATAATAATAATAATAATAATAATAATAATAATAATAATAATAATAATAATAATAATAATAATAATAATAATAATAATAATAATAATAAAGTTGGAAGGGGACCTTGGAGGTCATCTAGTCCAACCCCCTGCTCAGGCAGGAAACTTTATACCATTTCAGGCAAATGGCTGTCCAGTCTCTTAAAAACCTCCAGTGTTGGAGCATTCACCACCTCTGGAGGCAGATTGTTCCACTGGTTAATTGTTCTAACTGTCAGGAAGTTTCTCCTTAGTTCTAGGTTGCTTCTCTCCTTGACTAGTTTCCATCCGTTGTAAAGGTTCCCCCGCACATGCGTGCTAGTCGTTTGAAATGGTGCTCATCTCCGTTTCAAAGCTGAAGAGCCAGCGCTTGTCCGAGGACGTCTCCGTGTTCATGTGGCCGGCATGACTAGACGCCAAAGGCGCACGGAACGCTGTTACCTTCCCACCGTAGTGGTCCCTATTTTTCTACTTGCATTTTTACGTGCTTTCGAACTGCTAGGTTGGCAGAAGCTGGGACGAGTAACAGGCGCTCACTCTGTTATGCGGCACTCGGGATTCGACCCGCCAAACTGCCGACCTTCTAATCGACAAGCTCAGCGTCCTAACCCACTGAGCCACTGCGTCCCTCTAGGGATGATAGTGTAGGGGAATTGCAAACCCTGGATGACTGCAGAGGTACGAACACTCCTGAGAGCCCGGGATTCAGCCTTTAAGGCAGGGGACAGGGACACATACAGAGAGGCCAGGGCAAATCTCAGAAGAGGCATTAGGATGGCGAAACAACAATATAAACACAAGGCGGAGAACCACCTAGCAGACAAGAATCCGAAGCAAGTGTGGCAGGGACTGCAGCACCTAACCAACCACAAGGGCAATACGAGGAACACGGTTAATACCGATGCCTCGTTGGCTGAGGAGCTGAATATCTTCTTCGCTCGCTACGAGGTGAAAAGACCAGACCCTGTAGCCTCTGCTGGCCGGCCTTCTGACTATCAGCCACTCACCCTGTGTGAACACCAAGTGACAGCTGTATTGAAGGCTGTGAATCCCAGCAAAGCCGCAGGCCCAGATGGGGTGCTGAGGATAGTGGTTAAAAATTGTGCCGACCAATTAGCAAGGGTCTTGACAAGGATCTTTAACATCTCCTTGCAAACGGCATGTGTACCATCATGCTTGAAGGCAGCTACCATTGTCCCAGTCCCCAAGAAAACTGCAGTTGAGTGCCTGAATGACTACAGACCTGTTGCATTAACGTCTGTAGTCATGAAATGCTTCGAAAGACTGGTTCTCCAACATCTTAGGACATGCCTCCCACTGGATTTCGATAAACATCAATTTGCCTACAGGGGGAATAGGTCGACAGACGATGCCATAGCTACTCCCCTACACATTCTTTAGCAAGCCAACTCGAGAAACCTGGAAGCTATGTCGGGATGCTTTTTGTTGACTACAGCTTGGCTTTCAACACCATTTTGCCGAGCACTCTCATCGAAAAGCTGACTGACTTGAATTTTCCCCCCTCCATCTGCGATTGGATTCAAGACTTTCTCAGGGACCAGTTACAAACAGTGAGGGTCAGGTCTGCTTTATCCACCCCCCTGAAGCTTTGCACCGGCTCGCCACAGGGCTGTGTGCTTAGCCCCTACCTGTACTCATTGTACACATATGACTGTGTATCGTCCGACCCATCAAATGCGATAATTAAGTTCGCAGATGATACTACCATAGTGGGTCTTATTACAGGTGGGGATGAGACAGCATGCAGGGGGGAGGTACAAAAACTATCCATATGGTGTTACAACAACAACTTGCACCTGAACACCGGCAAGACGAAAGAGATGGTGCTAGACTTCCGGAGGAAAAAGGAGGAACCTGCCCCACTTTACATTGGGGAGGACTGCGTGGAGAGAGTTTCCTCCTGTAAATTTCTGGGAGTCTACCTCTGTGAAGATCTTACCTGGAAAGTTAATACAACCCAGGTGGCCAGAAAGGCCCAACAGAGGCTTCACTTTCTTAGGGTCTTGTGGAAGAACAGGGCAGAACAACAGCTAACGACCCTCTTTTACCGGTCTACTATAGAGAGCGTCCTCTCGTATGGTATTGTGGTTTGGTATGCTGGTCTGACAGCCGCGGATAGGAAAACATTACAGAGGGTGGTGAGCACAGCACAAGACATTGTGGGCTGTTCCCTGGCACCACTGGATGACATCGCCAGGGCTCGTTGCCTTGGAAGAGTGAGGAAGATTCTCAGGGATGACTCACACCCTGGACGGTATCTCTTTACTCTCCTACCATCAGGTAGGAGATACAGGAGTATAGCCAGCCGTACCAACAGGCTGAAGAACAGCTTTTATCCATGGGCATTAGGCTTTTGAACGGGAAATAATTTTATAAACTTTATGCATGATTGACTTGGGAGGCCGGTGTGTTGTGCAATTAGCTCACATGGTGTAATAAGATGGTTTGTGTCACTGTAAGTTGGGGGTGGGGGCACCAAGGGAGGCTCAGCCAATCTCAATGTATACATGGTTGTACTTTGACAATGAAGCTTCATTCGTTCATTCATTCATGATGGGGAGAAATACTGATGGAATTTTCTTATTTTTCTTGATTTCTAGTTTATATTTCTGACCGCCAGTTTGGCGTAGTGGCTAAGGCCCAAAGCTAGAAACCAGGAAGCTGTGCATTCTAGTTCTGCCTTAGGCACAAAGCCAGCTGGGTGATCTTGGGCCAGACACTCTCTCTCAGCCCTGGGAAGAAGGAAATGGCAACCCTTATCTGGGGAAAAAAAACAAGAACAAAACCCTTCTCAAGAAAACCATTTCAGACAAATGGCTGTCCAATCGCTTCTTAAAAACGTCCACTGTTGGAGCACCCACAACTTCTGGAGGCAGGTTGTTCCACTGATTGATTGTTCTAACTGTCAGGAAATGTCTTAGGTTGGAAGACCCGAAGGATCGGCTTTAAGGACAGAGAAAGAAAATCCAGGAGAAAAACTCTCTCTAGCCGTGTGGTCGCTCTCAGTCGTACACTGACTTGATCAACATCAGTTGGACCAGAAAGGAGAGAAGCAACCTAGAACTAAGGAGCAACTTCCTGACAGTTAGAACAACTAACCAGTGGAACAACCTGCCTCCAGAAGTGGTGAATGCTCCAACACTGGAAGTTTTTAAGAAGAGACTGGACAGCCATTTGTCTGAAATGGTATAGGGTTTCCTGCCTGAGCAGGGGGTTGGACTAGATGACCTCCAAGGTCCCTTCCAACTTTATTATTATTATTACACTTGGAATATTGCATCCAGTTTTGGTTGCCACGATATAAAAAAGATGTTGAGACTCTGGAAAGGGTGCAAAGAAAAGAAACAAAGATGATTAAGGGATTGAAGGCTATTATTATTATTATTATTATTATTATTATTATTATTATTATTATTATTATTATTATTATTACTATTATTACTATTATTACTATTATTATTAGAAAGACCTGGATTCAGATTCAATCATCAAACCAGCCGGCAGGCGACTGGCAAAATTGAGCAAATTGCACGCCTAGCCCGCGATGGCCAAAGCAGGGACCCTCCCAGCACAAGGTGCTGATGCAGACACCGCCTCCCACCTGGGCCAGGATCCACTGGATTGCTTACCAGATGCTCTTCGGAGAGGCGATCGGAGGCTGTAACTGCTGCTGCTGCTGCTGTTGCCTGCCGGAGTTTGCAGGCAAAGGATGCAACCTGCACGCGCCTCCTGCATTTCTGCCAGCAGCAGGGCGTGCCTTCGCTGGACAGACTCAGTCCTCCACTCCCTCCCGCCCCCCTCCCCCGAGTTCCTTCCTCTCTAGGAACCCCTCTTCTGTTCCTTTAACCCCTCGAGGACCGAAGAGCTGCAGGATGCGATGCCCTGTGTGCATGCTTAAGTCAAGCTCCCATCTCGAGATTTGGTGGCCTCAAGGAAGTACAGCGTAGCAGAGTTGGAAGGGACCTTGGAGGTCTTCTAGTCCAACCCCGCTGCTCAAGAAGGAGACCCTGTCTGGAATGGTATAGGGCAGGGGTAGGCAACCTCGGCTCTTTTATGACTCGTGGACTTCAACTCCCAGAATTCCTGAGCCAGCATGGCTCAGCTTGGAAACCTCTCCCTTTCCCCTCAGCATGGCTGGCTCAGGAATTCTGGGAGTTGAAGTCCATGAGTCATAAAAGAGCCAAGGTGGCCTACCCCTGGTATAGGGTCTCCTGCCTGAGTAGGGGGTCGAATCAAATCAAAATCAAATCAAATCAAATCAACCTTTATTGTCAAAGTATAACATGTGTAATAATAATAATAATAATAATAATAATAATAATAATAATAATAATAATAATAATAAGAAGAAGAAGAAGAAGAAGAAGAAGAAGAAGAAGAAGAAGAAGAAGAAGAAGAAGAAGAAGAAGAAGAAGAAGAAGAAGAAGAAGAAGAAGAAGAAGAAGTTGGAAGGGACCTTGGAGGTCATCTAGTCCAACCCCCTGCTCAGGCAGGAAACCCTATACCATTTCAGACAAATGGCTGTTCAGTCTCTTCTTAAAAACTTCCAGTGTTGGAGCATTCACCACCTCTGGAGGCAGGTTGTTCCACTGGTTAATTGTTCTAACTGTCAGGAAGTTTCTCCTTAGTTCTAGGTTGCTTTTCTCCTTGACTAGTTTCCATCCATTGCTTCTTGTCCTGCTTTCAGGTGCTTTGGAGAATAGCTTGACTCCCTCTTCTTTGTGGCAGCCCCTGAGATGGCTGAGCATCCCTTCGTGCACCCCCTCAACACAATTCACAGTGAAGTAAAAAAAATAAATAAATTCCTAACTCAGTGAATCCTACTAACAAACACACAATCTTATTGCACCATGTGAACTTATTGCACAATGCGCCGGCCCTGAAGTCTATCATACTATGTTGACATGGAGTTATGGGTCAGACTAGAAGACCTCCAAGGTCCCTTCCAACTCTGCTATTCTGTAATTCTGTTACTTCAGACAAATAGCATTCCAATCTCTTCTCTAAAAACCTCCAGTGATGATTGTATTTTATGATTATGATTGTGATTATCACTTGTTGTTTGTACGTACACTGAGAGCTTATGCACCGGAGACAAATTCCTTGTGTGTGTCCGTCCAATTACACTTGGCCAATAAAGAATTCTATTCTATTCTATTTTTGGAGGCAAGTCTTTCAACTGATTAACTGTTCCCACTGTCAGGAAATTTCTCCTTATTTCTAGGTTAGATTCCTCTTTGATTAGTTTTCCATCTGTTACTTCTTGTATTGTATTCTGGTGCTTTGGAGAATAGGTGACTTTCAGATGGGTGGACTTCAACTTAGCTGGCTTTCAGGACTAAGAGAAGACTAAGAGAAGCCACTTCTTGGATGAGAAAAACACAGTTGCCTCCGGAAAAAGCATCTTTGGGATAACTATGACCTGGATGACTGAGAATCTCCATAGACATTTGGCAAGAAAGGTCGTAAAATCACTTAATAATTGTCTCGCTTAGCAATAGCAATTTTGGGCTTAATTGTGGCCATAAGCCCTGAAATTCTCCGAAGTATTAGTTTAGAAAAAATTCAGCAGAAAAGAAGTGGAAATAAGCCACCCCCCAAAAAAACCCCTGATTTTCTACAAGGCGTAATCATTAAAAACACCAGACAATTGTTCTAAAAATTGTGTCTTTATTATTTCCAGAATATAGAAGTTCTTGAATCTCTCCAGTAGTGCGGACCTTTTAGAAATCCCGAAGGTGCTTTTTCAAGAGGCAACTGGATTTTCTTTTGTTTTTCTTCGAAGACGTTTCGCATGTCATCCAAGAAGCTTCTTCAGCTCTGACTGGATGGTGGGGAAGCTTCTTGGATGAGGAGCGAAATGTCTTCAAAGAAAACAAAGGAAGTCCAGTTGCCTCGTGAAAAAAGCATCTTTGGGACAACCGTGATCTGGATGACTGAGAACCTCCATAGACATTTCAAACCTATCAATTTCCTGCCTTTATTTCAGAAAGGGATGAATGGAAAATTGAGCATAAAGGGGAAAGTCTTGCGGACCGAAGAATTTACGTGGAAGAAAAACCATAGAAGTGCTTGGTGCGCCAGAAAAGCTTCAGTCTGCGATCCAAGCTAAGCAGACACCAAATAATCCACACGGGGGAGAAACTGTATGAATGCTTGGAGTGTGGGAAGTGTTTCAACAGGAAAGGAAATTTGACAATGAACCAAAGAGCTCACACAGCGGGTTGATCGGCTCCAGTGTTTACAATGTGGGAAATGCTTTGGCTCTATTTTATTTATTTATTTATTTTTATTTTTTATGGGATTTGTATGCTGCCCTATCTCCCAAAGGACTCAGGGCAGCTAACGACGATAAAAACACAAAATACAAACCTTAAAAGGTATTAAATCAAATTATCCCATAAATAGTCCAATTAAAAACACAATAAAACAAAATTAAGAAAATCTCCCTTCCATCAGTCCAGGTCGGCCTGTTGAAAAAGCCATGTTTTAAGGTCGCAACGAAAGGAACGGAGATCCGGGGCCATCCGGAGTTCCAAGGGGAGTTGATTCCAAAGGGCAGGTGCCCCCACAGAGAAGGCCCTCCCCCTGGGGGTCGCCAGTCGACATTGTCTGGCTGACGGCACCCTGAGGAGGCCCTCCCTTCCATTCCATTCCATTCCATATTTTCCATTCCATCGGATGCTGGTTCTGCAGCTGGAGGAAGCTGGTTCTGGAGCTGGATGGATGGGAGGCAACAAAGCATGAGGCGAGGTGAGACTGGCGGTGGAGGGCCCTGGAAGAACCAGCAACCCCAATGCTGCTAATCAGCTGGTGTAAGCTAGCTCACTCCCTGCGGTGCACTAAAGTGAGGCATGCAAGTGCTGAACACAGTGAACCAGCCATTGAGGCTTGTGTCTAGCATTTGTAGATTTCCCTGATATAGTTAAGTCATACACTAAATAAGTAATTGAAACCCAACCGAAACTGATAGTATTGTCATGTATATTAATACGTTAACAGTGTTTCTCAACCTCAGCAGCTTTAAGATGCGTGGACTTCAACTCCCAAAGTTCCCCGGCCAACCATGCTGAAGCTCACGGGTTCACGGAAGTCAAAATTTATGCATTTTAAAATGGCCAATGTAATGTATTGGGCCTATTTACTTGAACTGTTTCCACGTGTCTTTGAATGCTGCTTGAGATTGCTTAATCAGGGGGTTTGTGTAACAGTTGGTGGCTGCCCAGACATGCAGTCTCCAGGACAATCATTGGTTGGCTCTGGGGCGGGAATAGGTTCCTTCAAACCTATTGGCCGCCACCTAGTGGCCAGCCATATAAGTAGCTGCGTAGAAGCCTTGGTTACTAGTTCTGTTCCTGTTCTACAATAAAGCAATGTTCCTGTTTGAACCCTCTTGTCTCGCCTCCTACTTGCAAGAAACCCACTACACAACAGCCAAGGTTGAGAAACTGCCGTGTAGGGCACAATTCTTTAGATAACAGTTCGTTGCTAGTCTTAATAACATCAGCACAAGGGAGAGTGGGGTTTGCTGACTATTTCTATGTAGTAGCTATACATACATATACCGTGTGTGTGTGTGTGTACATACACATATACGAGAACTCCTTGATTCACGACCACAATTGAGGCCAATATTTCTGTACCCTGGGGATATTGCAACTGTCATTAATATGTGCAAATTGCCAAGGGTCCAGATTTTGATCACATGACCACGGGGATGCTGCAACAGTCATTAAGTGGAAAATGGTCATAGGAGAGAGGAGCGATATAAAAACTTATAAGACAAGTATTTGCAGAAATCTAGAATAGCTGTTTCCTGGCAAATAGATGGGGAAGAAATGGAGGTAGTGACAGATTTTATTTTCCTGGGCTCCAAGATCACTGCAGATGGGGACTGTAGCCAAGAAATTAAAAGACGCTTGCTCCTGGGGAGGAAAGCCATGGCAAATCTAGACAGCACACTAAAAAGCAGAGACATCACCCTGTCAGCAAAAGTGCGTAAAGTCAAGGCTATGGTCTTCCCAGTTGCAATGTATAGCAGTGAAAGTTGGACCATAAGAAAGGCTGAGCGCCAAAGAATTGAGGCCTTTGAACTCTGGTGCTGGAGAAGACTCCTGCGAGTCCCTTGGACTGCAAGGCGATCAAACTGGTCAGTCCTAGAGGAGATCAATCCTGACTGCTCTTTAGAAGGCCAGATCCTGAAGCTAAAACTCAAATACTTTGGCCACCTAATGAGAAGGAAGGACTCACTGGAGAAGAGCCTAAGATTGAGGGCAAGAGAAGAAGGGGACGACAGAGAATGAGGTGGCTGGATGGAGTCACTGAAGCAGTAGGCGTGAGCTTAAATGGACTCCAGAAGATGGTAGAGGACAGGAAGGCCTGGAGGAATGTTGTCCATAGGGTCGCGATGGGTCGGACACGACTTCGCAGCTAACAACAACAGAATAGCTGTACTATATCTTATTTGTTATTGCACTGAATTCTCCAGTCAGTGGATTATATTTATGGTCCTATTCATTGGACTGGGAATCTTTCTGTCTAGCATAATTTTCAATGCCATTGTAACTTTTTTACGGACACTAAACCAGCTCTTGTAAGCTGAACACTACCTCTTTACATAGAGTATATACATATACATATCCTGCCAGCCTGGTATGCCCAGAGAGGAATCATGTGCAGGTTAACTTAAGATGAGTGCCAGAACAATCTACCATTTATGAGACCAGTTGTGTCTGCAGGACAAAGTCAAGTGGGAGACCATTGATGATGCAATTGGATGCCCACGAAAAACAGGCAGAGCTTCAATTGCAGTTTTGTGGCCATTTTGACTTTTTGGAACAGACGTTTTGGATACCCTTCTAATGAAAGATTTTGCCTCCCTGCCCCCCTGGCGGTAGCTTCGATGTATTTATCTGGATTGGGTTACTGCTTCTTATAAAAGCTGCCGAGAAACGTCAAGCATTTCTTTTGACAAAGCTACGTATTTTGATACTTTTAATGGCCACTTAAGATATCACCAAAAAAAAAGAATGACTGCGTCACTGACTGGAGGGAGGGAGGAAGGAAGAAGAATTAGATGAGATGAGATTAGAATAGAATTCTTTATTGTCACTTTAAATGCACACTAAGCATACATTAAAATGCAATTTCGCTGCATTCAGCCCTCAAATGCTGTTTTGCACATATTGTACACACCCACAAATGTGACACAGAGAAACATCAGTCTAGTTCAAATGTATACATAATACATAGCAAAAAAAAAAAAAAAAAAAGAATCCTGCGAATTTACAAGATGGATGGCATAAAGAACAAAGAAAGGGAAGGGAAGGGAACGAAAGGAAAGGAAGGGAAGAAAAGAAGGGAAGAAAAACAAAGGGCTGTTAATGATGAGGGAGAAGAATAATTTAATCTCTGGGACTGAAAAGGTTTTCTGACAGAAAATTCCAGCCAATTTTATTTTTGTGGAATGATGGAAAAGTGCTGAGAGACTGGGCTTTGTGCAATCATAAACCACATTCTGGACTTAACAGGACTCAGCATACCAATTCTTCCACACTGTTTGTGATTGTGTGTGCCCACATGCGCCTCCAACTGATTTGTGATTTCTGGCAACTGCCTGGATGAATCTCTGACCTTTTCTTGGTTAACATTTTTGAAAAGGTTTTGTCAAAATACATATGTTATGATATAATAATAATAATAATAATAATAATAATAATAATAATAATAATAATAATAATAATAATAATAAGTTGGAAGGGACCTTGGAGGTCATCTAGTCCAACCCCCTGCTCAGGCAGGAAACCCTATACCATTTCAGACAAATGGCTGTCCGGTCTCTTCTTAAAAACTTCCAGTAGCTTCTGGTAGCTGTTAATGGGGCTGATTTTTTGAACCAGAGGTCTGTGACACGGCTTCGAAGATTTATTTATAAGTGGGGAGAAATTTCTTCTGCTTTATTTCATAAGAGACAGGGATAAGCTGGGATTATAAAATTGAATTTTTGATTAAGGTTAAAATATACGTTAACATTTCTTAATGGGCTTTGGCTGATTAGGATTGAATGATGAGTTTCTCGTAATCTGATTGTTGATATAGGACGTGTTATTAGAGTTTTTTATTTTAAAAAAATTAAGTACCAGAGAAGGTGTTATAATTATTTTTACTGGTTGGGAGAGAGCCATCTTTTATATTTCCTCTCTTTTTTGTTCTCTTTTCTTATTTTCTGAATTTTTTAGTTCATAGTACATATATATTCCTTGATAAGATTAAAAATATGAATCCCAGGCATGTTAAAATTAACAAACAAACGAACACTGGGATGGAATTAAAAACTAAAACAGTTTTTATTGCTAAAAAATCAAGCTTTCGTTGGCCAACTGCCAACGTCAGGATGGAGATGCTGGGGTGGGGAGATTCCGTTTATACTGTTGGTGTCTGCACTCTGCTCATGGAGCGCGCTCAGATCTGTTTGTTGAGGTCTGCCGTATTTCTTTTGAGTTGTCGCGCATCCGTTTTTGGGGATGCATTTGTCTCTGGGTATCTGTTGTTAAAATTGAATTGTTTATAGCTCCATGTGTTGTAGCCATAACTCTGGTCATTGTCCGTGTTCTCATGCCAGGGGTCTTAAATGGTTGTTGCTCTTCTTCCTTGTGTTCGACATTGCAGAGTGGTTGTGTGCTGGTGCAATCTTGGATTTGATGCAATGAGGTAATTTGTGAATGCTTGCGCTGTTTGTCTTCATGTCGCGCACGTCGTTCCTCTTCCCAATTTCCTAGTGCCTGGTATGCAGGGGGCATTATATTATATGCCGGTTGATGGAGGAGTGGTTTGAAAATCAAGCTTCCTTAAACAAGCAGCCGCCTTTAGTGTTGTCGCTGGCAATTGCCTCGGTCCCTGCTAGATTAAAGGCATGGTTGCGTGTAGCCATGTGTGTCCACACCTGTGAATGTTGTCCTTGTCTTCTAATAGAAAGCTTGTGTTCATGCACCCTAGTCCTCAGTCGTTTTGCTGTCTCCCCAATGTAATTGCAATTGCAATTCTGGCATGATATCTTGTATACGACCGAGGCTTTTTCTTCATTGGGGAGTGGATCTTTAGGGCGCATGACGCAAGCTCGTAAGGTCCGATCAGGTCTGTGGGCAACACCGACTTTGTGAGGGGTTTGTATGCGCGCTGTGGCCTCGGATACACCGTGGATATAAGGCAGTGTTATCCGTGATGTTAGGCATTGTCACATTAATGGCGGGTAGGTTCACTTGGCCTGCTGTATTGTCTGATGAAGTTAGACGGGTACCCGTTGTTTCTGCAGACACGATAAAGGCGGTGTCTTTCTTTCCTTTTGCCTTATTCGTGCTGCAATGCGTATCTATACATCTAAAGAGGGTTCTAATACAGCTGGCCTTATGGGTTGTGGGGTGATTACTTTCATAATGAAGTATCCTGTCCGTATGGGTGGATTTACGGTAGACCGATGTGTGTAACGAGCCATCAGGTTGACGTCTAACTAACACATCTAAGAAGGGCAAAGCCCCATTGGTCTCTTCTTCCGCAGTAAAGCGGATATCAGGATAGATGGAATTGAGCTTCCTCATCAGCCTGTCCTTGTCCTGCTTTACACACACACACACACACACACACACACACACACACACACACACACACACACAGACGTTTTCTGAGGTTTTCGTGAGTGTTTGTATGTAGATCTTTGGTCATTCAGGTTTTTCCCCACGTAGAATTGGAGGTATCAGGGCAACGTTTCGACGAAATCTCATCTGTCATCCTCAGGCTGGTCAGCACCAGCCTGAAGATGACGGATGAGATTTCGTCGAAACGTTTCCCTGATACCTCCAATTCTACGTGGGAAAAAAACCAGAATGACCAAAGATCTACATACATACATACATACATACATACATACATACATACATACATATATATATATATATATATATGTAAATTTTTTGGATTGCTAACAAAGAATTAAGGGAGACTGATATGCATTTCAAACTTATTTGTTCTCATCAGTCAGCCATACCCTTCTGAGATTCGAACCTGGGCTGATTGCAGATTTGTCCCATGTTTGGGGCCTAGCAAGGTAATCTAAATATTTAACAAACATTTATCTCATATATATAAATATTTTATATGTATGTATGTATGTATGTATGTATGTATGTATGTATGTATATGTATATGTATATATAAAATAAATTATATATATATATATAATTAATATATATATTATTATATATATATTATATATATATATTATATATATATATTAAATAAATTATATGTATATATTAAATAACTGATGGGTAGCAATAAGAAATATATTAATTAAGATAAGAGATAGTAGATATTAAAGGGAAAAAGAGAGAGGAAGTATTATATCTCACCACCCTCTGTAATGCTTTCCTATCTGCAGCTGTCAAACCAGCATACCAAACCACAATACAGTGCGAGAGGACGCTCTCTATAGTAGGCCGGTAAAAGAGGGTCATTAGCCGTTGTTCTACCCTGTTCTTCTGCAAGACCCTGAGGAAGTGGAGTCTTAAGGGAGGGGGGGAGTCCCACAGGTGCTTTTTGAAGAGGCAACTGGACTTGGTTTTTCCTTGAAGATGTTTCGCTTCTCCTGAAGAAGCTTCTTGGATGAGAAGCGAAATGCCTTCAAAGAAAAACAAAGGAAGTCCAGTTGGCTCGTGGAAAAAAAGCACCTTTGGGACAACCGTGACTTGGATGACTGAGAATCTCCATTAAGAGGGGAGGAAGAAACTAGAGTGATGAGAAATTTCTTGTTTTTTTCACTCTACAATTGGGTAGGGAGATTTCTTCATGACTTTAAAACAACATCCTAAGAGAGAAACCTTTTCTGTAAGTCGGCACGTGATCTCGTCTCTTCTTGCTGAGACAGAAACTCAAAAATGCCTTTGTTTGCACATTTCAGGAGGACAGGACAAAATGACAATAGAATAACAGAAGAACAGAGTTGGAAGGGACCTTAGAGGTCTTCTAGTCCAACCCTCTGCTCAAGCAGGAAACCCTATACCATTTCAGACAAATGGGTGTCCAATCTCTTTTTAAAAACTCCAGTGCTTGAACACCCCACAACTTCTGGAGACAAATCGTCCCACTGATTAAAAACTGCTAAGCTCAGAAGATAATCTTTTTGACATCCTATCCTCAGTCTGGTTTCTCCCTAGTCTGAATTCTTACACGAGAAGCAACATTTGCCTTCTGGCGAAAGCTCCTCTTTCCACGGTCCGTAAATTGGTAGGGTTTCTTCCCCGTGTGAATTTTTTCATGTTTAATGAGGTCAGAACCACGAGCAAAGCATTTTTCACACTCCAGACATTTATAAGGTTTCTCTCCAGTGTGGATCCGGTAATGGGAAGTGAGGGAGCTATTCTCGCTGAAACTTTTTCCACACTCCAAGCATTTATAGGGTTTCTCCCCCGTGTGAGTTCTCTGGTGTATACTCAGCTGGGTATTGCAAATGTAACACTTTCCACACTCCGAGCACTTGTAAGGTTTCTCTCCTGTATGATTTCTTCCGTGCCTGATCAGGTCCGAACTGCAAAGGAAGCGTTTCCCACACTCCGGGCACGCAAAGGGCCTCTCGCCAGTGTGAGTTCGTTGGTGTCTACACAGTTGTGAATTCCAGCTGAAGCACTTCCCACAATCCGAGCACTTGTAAGGCTTTTCTCCCGTGTGAGTACGCTGATGGATAGCAAGATTTTCTTTCCGATTGAAGCATTTTTCGCACTCCGGACATTTGTAGGGTCTCTCTCCGGTGTGGGTTCTCAGATGGATACGGAGTTGCGTGTTACAAACAAAGCACTTCCCGCACTCCAGACATTTATAGGGCTTCTCTCCTGTGTGATTCCTTTCGTGGATTAGGAGCTGAGAGCTGCAGACAAAGGATTTCCCACAGTCCAGGCAGGTATATGGCCTCTCCCCAGTATGGGAAATTCGATGTCTAGTTAGCTGGGAGTTCCAAGTGAAGCTTTTCCCGCATTCTGAGCATTGATAGGGTTTTTCCCCTGTGTGAGTACGTTGATGGAGGGTCAGGTTCTCCTTCCGGTTGAAGCACTTTTCGCACTCCAGGCATTTGTAGGGCCTCTCCCCGGTGTGAGTTATCTGATGCCTGCTTAACTGAGCACTCTCGGTAAAACACTTCCCACACTCCAGGCATTTATAGGGCCTCTCTCCCGTATGAGTCCTTCGATGGACAATCAGCTTTGTGTTACGGAGGAAACATTTTCCACACTCGGCACACTGGAAGGATTTCTCTCCCGTGTGTTTCCTTCCGTGTCTAATCAGGTCTGAACTGTAAAGGAAGCGTTTCCCGCACTCCAGGCACGTATACGGCCTCTCCCCTGTGTGAGTCCTTTGATGCCGAGCGAAGGCTGAGCTGGAGCTGAAAAATTTCTCACACTCTGAGCATTTGTAGGGTTTCTCCCTTGTGTGAGTCTTTTTATGAATCGCTAGGTTTTTCTTCCAACGGAAGCCCTTTCCGCACTCCGAACATTGTTGGGGTTTGTCTCCAGCGTGTGAGAATTGATCTCCGTCTGATTTTGCCCTCTGATTGGAGCCCTTTCCAGAAATCCGATGTTTCCTTCTTGTGAGAATTCTTTCTTGCATTGACCGACTGTCATTTTTGGCCTTCCTTTCATCACCTTGCGAAAGAAAGGGGAAAAAAAACACGGTCACAGCCTAAGTCTGTAATTGCGCTTCCTCTCATGAAATAATCCAAACGAGAGATTTAGGTGGATGGAAGAATGGAAAACATTGAAGATGGGAAGTGGGATGATCTTATCCCATGTTTCAGAAGTATTAACAGGAGACTAAAATAAATAGTTCAGGGGTAAGCAACCTTGGCTCTTTTATGACTCGTGGACTTCAACTCCCAGAATTCCTGAGCCAACATGGCTCAGCTTAGAAACCTCTCCCTTCCCCTCAGCATGTCTGGCTTAGGAATTCTGGGAGTTGAAGTCCACGAGTCACAAAGCGGCCTAGGCCAGGGGTAGGCCACCTTGGCTCTTTTATGACTCGTGGACTTCAACTCCCAGAATTCCTGAGCCAGCATGGCTCAGCTTGGAAACCTCTCCCTTTCCCCTCAGCACGGCTGGCTCAGGAATTCTGGGAGTTGAAGTCCACGAGTCATAAAAGAGCCAAGTTTGCCTACCCCTGGTGACTAAAATGAGGCGGCTACCGGACTGGCTGATGGGGAACTGGATTCAATTCCCAGCTCTGTGTATACAGGTAGTCCTCCACTTACAACAGTTCGTTTAGTGATTGTTGAAGTTACAACGGCAGTAAAAATAGTGACTTATGACCCATTTTCACACTCATAACTGTTGCAGCATCTCCATGGTCAGCGGATCAAAATTCAGACAACTGATTCATATTTATGACAGTTGCAGTGTCCTGGGATCATGTGATTCCCCTCTTTGTGACCTTCTGACAAGCGAAGTCAATGGGAAGCCAGATTCACTTAACAACGGTGTTACTAACTTAACTATTGCAATGATTCCCTTAACAACAACACAGGCAAGAAAAGTTGCAAAATTCATGTAAAAACTGTCTCGCCTAGCAACAGAAATTCTGGACTCCGTTGGGGTCATAAATTGAGGACTATCTGTTGTTCTGCCAGTTTTCAGTCGTGGCTCGGTACAATAAAGAGTCCCAGTGTTTCCCTTGACAAGCTATACGCGTTTATTCAGCTGAATAAAGACAGGTCCCTCAAAGTAAGAGGGAACCCCCGAACAGAGAATAAGACACGTATTTATAATTTTCTTAGCTATCACTTTTCCCCAGTAGATAAGAGCCTTGGTGGCGCAGTGGGCTAATGCCTCCTTAAGTGACACCAGCTGCCTGCAATTAGTGCAGGTTCGAGTCCCACCAGGCTCAAGGTTGACTCAGCCTTCCATCCTTCCCAGGTAGGTAAAATGAGGACCCAGATTGTTGGGGGCAATTAAGCTGACTTTGTAATAATGCCGCTTGGGGTGTGTGTGAAAGCCCTAATAAGCAGGCATATACATAGAATGAAGGCTACTGCTAAGCACATTGATTTGTGCTTTAGATTGTAAGCCGCCCTGAGTCTTCGGAGAAGGGCGGGATATAAATGGGATTAAAAAAAAAAAGATAAAGAAGTACAGAAATAGCCAAGCACGCCCTTTGTGGCTTTGGGTGGTTTCCTATGCCTTTCCGGGACTTTGAAGGTCTCCTGAGGTAATTGCATCCTCTGAACACACGTTCCTTCCGGGGAATCATTAGATTTATTAAATTCCTGTTTAAGACCGTATCTGCGTGGGTTGCGTGAACGCGGCTAATCTTTTCTGAAATCAGACAAAGTCGGCTGGACCTCTGCCTCTGAAACATGGCTAATTTAATATTTAAACATATCCCTTAAAAAGTGATTGGTGTTTATTATAAAAGAAAAATGGATCCCTGAAAGATCATTCACAGGAAAGATATATTTCAGTTTGGAGGAGATGGATAGATTATATTCAGAACAAATATGGGACTAAAAAGTTCCATTTAGCTTATGAGTAGATTTTAGTGGGATATTGTTATTGGTACTTTGTATGTAGTTATGTTAAAGGGGAGTTAAAGCACATTATGAATTTGGTTAATTGTATATTATGCATAATTTTTATTTAGAATATGATTATTATAACTATAATCCTGTATTTAGCTCTGGGAAGTGGGGGGGGGAAGTGGGTGGGTTTGGGGTGGGCGGGATTTGGGGATATATTGTAAAACTTTGTTTTTGTAAAACTTTTTAATAAAAAAAAAGAAAAATGGATCCCTTACCAAGAGAGGCCACAAACCCGCTAATCTGCTCCATGACCTCCCTGTGCAGAGCTTTCTGGTCAGGATTCAGCAGCGCCCACTCCTCTTCGGAGAAAAGCACAGCCACTTCGTCTAAGGTTACACAACCCTTGGAAGAAACAAATGACACTATTTAGACACCAAAGGCTAATACAACACCAGGTATTGGTTTTGCTTGCACTGAGTGTCTTTCCTTGCAAAAAGGCACTGAGATAATCATGGTGAGGGGATACAAACACACACACACACACACACACACACACACACACACACACACACACACACGGATATACAGGAAGGGGAGCAGGTGACCCTGTCACCAAGGCTGTATCCATACCATTTCCCAAGAATTTTCTCCTTCAGTCAGCCTATTTGTATGAGTTGTGCATCAACTGTCTCCCATTCACAAAGAACTGGTAGCTGTGGGCTTATTCCGAACATCATGACACCATCTGTAAATTCAAGAGGAGATCTATGTCACTGTTACCCATACTGAAAATAAAGCCAATTTTTTCCCCCCTGGGGCTCTTGGACATCCAGGGTTACCTCCTCGGAAGAAAGTGCTGAAGGATATTGTATACTTTGTACAGGAGGGAGGACAGAAGGAAGGAGGGAGGAAGGAAGGAAGAAGGGAGGGAGGGAAGGAGGGAGGAAGGAAGGAAGAGGAGGGGGAAGGAAGGAGGGAGGGAGGAGGAGGGGGAGGGAGGGAGGAGGGAAGGAAGGAGGGAAGGAAGGGGAGGAGGAGAGAGGAAGGAAGGTGAGAGGGAGGGAAGGAGGAAGGAAGGAGGGAAGAAGGGAGGGAGGGAAGGAGAAAGTAAAGAAGGAGGGAAGGAGGAAGGAAGAGGAGGAGGGGGAAGGAAGAAAGGAGGGAGGAGGAGGGGAGGAGAAAGGAAAGAAGGAGGGAAGGAGTAAGGAAGAGGAGGAGGGGGAAGGAAGGAAGGAGGGAGGAGGAGGGGAGGAGAAAGGAAAGAAGGAGGGAAGGAGGAAGAGGAGGAGAGGGAAGGAAGGAGGGAGGGAAGGAGAAAGGAAAGAACGAGGGAAGGGAGGGAGGGAGGAAGAGGGGGAAGGAAGGAAGGAAGGAAGGAAGGAAGGAAGGAAGGAAGGAAGGAAGGAAGGAAGGAAGGAAGGGAGGGAGGGAGGGAGGGAGGGAGGGAGGAAGGAAGGACGCTCTTACCCAGCCAGGGGGCAGGCAGCAGCGCTGTCTCCTTCCTGCCTGCCGCCCCCTCGCCACAGCCTGGCACGGCTCGCCCTCGGGCGCTCCTCTGCTTCAGCTCCAGCTCTGCCAGCCTCGGCGGGGCGCCAGGCGGGGCGAAGGGGCACCGGGATCCGGAAGCCCTCCCCGCCTTTGCGCTCCTCACTGCCGCCGCTCCCTTCGCCGAGGCGGCAGCCGCAGCAACGCCGCTTGGCCGAAAAGAGCCGGCAGGGACCGCGACGGGCTGGCTGGGTGGGGGGGGGCTGCGGAGCAGAGGGGAAGGGGGGCGGGCGGGGCTGGAGGTCCCTGCTGCCCCCGCCGCCTCCTCACTGCGACCGCTACTTGGGTTAGAATAGAACAGAGCTAGACGGGACCCCGGAGGTCTTCTAGTCCAGCCCCCCCCCCCCTTGCTCAAGCAGGAGACCCTTTAGCCTCCTCCCTGGCTGGGTAAGAGCGTCCTTCTTTCTGTCCTTCCTTCCTTCCTTCCTCCCTCCCTCCCTCCCTTCTGCCCTCGTTATTTCCTTTCTCCTTCCCTCCCTCCTCCCTCCTTCCTTCCCTCTCCTCTTCCTCCCTCCCTCCCTCCTCCTTCCCTCGTTTTTTCCGTTCTCGTTCCCTCCCTCCTCCCTCCTGCCTTCCCGCTCCTCTTCTCCCTCCCTCCCTTCCTCCTTCCCGCGTTATTTCCTGTCTCGTTCCCTCCTCGCCTCCTGCCTTCGCCTCTCTCGGCTCCTCCCCTCCCGTCCTCCGTCCCTCGTTATGGTCCTTGCTCCTCCTTCCCTCTCCTCTTCCTCCCTCCCCTGCCTCCTTCCCTCTTTATTTCCTTGCTCCCTTCCCTCCCTCCCTCCCTCCTTCCTTCCCCTCTCCTCTTCCTCCCTCCTCCCTTCCTCCTTCCCTCGTTATTTCCTTTCTCCTTCCTTCCCTCTCCTCTTCCTCCCTCCCTCCCCTTCCTCCTTCCCTCGTTATTTCTTTCTCCTTCCTTCCCTCTCCTCTTCCTTCCTCCCTCACTTCCTCCTTCCCTCGTTATTTCCTTTCTCCTTCCTTCCCTCTCCTCTTCCTTCCTCCCTCCCTTCCTCCTTCCCTCGTTATTTCCTTTCTCCTTCCTTCCCTCATCCTCTTCCTTCCTCCCTCCCTTCCTCCTTCCCTCGTTATTCCTTTTTCCTTCCCTCCCTCCTCCCTCCTTCCTTCCCTCTCCTCTTCCTTCCTCCCTCACCTTCCTCCTTCCCTCGTTATTTCCTTTCTCCTTCCTTCCCTCTCCTCTTCCTTCCTCCCCTCCCTTCCTCCTTCCCTCGTTATTTCCTTTCTCCTTCCCTCCCTCCTCCCTCCGTCCTTCCCTCTCCTCTTCCTCCCTCCCTTCCTCCTTCCCTCGTTATTTCCTTTCTCCTTCCCCACCCTCCTCCCTCCTTCCTTCCCTCTCCTCTTCCTTCCTCCCTCCCTCCCTCCTTCCCTCGTTATTTCCTTTCTCCTCCTTCCCTCTCCTCTTCCTCCCTCCCTCCCTCCTTCCCTCGTTATTTCCTTTCTCCTTCCTTCCCTCTCCTCTTCCTCCCTCCCTCCCTTCCTCCTTCCCTCGTTATTTCCTTTCTCCTTCCTTCCCTCTCCTCTTCCTTCCTCCCTCCCTTCCTCCTTCCCTTGTTATTTCCTTTTTCCTTCCCTCCCTCCTCCCTCCTTCCTTCCCTCTCCTCTTCCTTCCTCCCTCCCCCATTCTTTCCTTTCTCCTCCCCTCCTCCCTCCTTCCTTCCTTCCCCCTCCCTCCCTCCCTCCCTTCAAAGGCCTGGAGACCAAAACGTAGGAAGAACAACGGCTAAGGGACTAAAGAAAAGAAGAAATAGGGGTGACATAATAGCAGTATCCAGTATTTGAGGGGCTGCCACAAAGACAAGGGGGTGTTTGTGTGTGTCAAGTTATTCTCCCAAACACCAGAGGGAAGGACGAGAAACCGTGGTTGGAAACTGATCCGAGAGAGAAGCAACCTGGAATGAAGGAGAAGCTTCCTGACAAGCGAGGACAATCAACCAGTGGAACAGCTTTGCCTCCAGAAATCCTGGGCCCTCCATCACTGGAGGTTTTTAAAGAAGAGCCCGGACAATCACCTGTCTGAGATGGTTCTCAGGTTCTCCTGCTTGAGCAGGGGGGTGGACTAGAAGACCTCCAAGATCCTGACAGTTAGAACAACTAACCAGTGGAACAACCTGCCTCCAGAAGTGGTGAATGCTCCAACACTGGAAGTTTTTACTGGCCAGCCATTTGTCTGAAATGGTATAGGGTTTCCTGCCTGAGCAGTGGGTTGGACTAGATGACCTACAAGGTCCCTTTCTTCTTCTTCTTCTTCTTCTTCTTCTTCTTCTTCTTCTTCTTCTTCTTCTTCTTCTTCTTCTTCTTCTTCTTCTTCTTCTTCTTCTTCTTCTTCTTCTTCTTCTTCTTCTTCTTCACCCATTTTATTTTATCCCATTTTATTCTATCCCATTTTATTCTATCCCATTCTATTCTATTCTATTCTATTCTATTCTATTCTATTCTATTCTATTCTATTCTATTCTATTCTATTCTATTCTATTCTATTCTATTCTATTCTATTCTATTCTATTCTATTCCTCCTTCCCTCGTTCGTCCCTCCCTTCCTTCTTTCTCCTCCCTCCCTCCCTCCCTCCCTCCCTCCCTCCTTCCTTCCTTCCTTCCTTCCTTCCTTCCTTCCTTCCTTCCTTCCTTCCCTCCCTCCCTCCCTCCCTCCCTCCCTCCTTCCTTCCTTCCTTCCTTCCTTCCTTCCTTCCTTCCTTCCTTCCTTCCTTCCTTCCTTCCTTCCTTCCTTCCGCTCTCCAGTGTCTCCTTAAAAACCTCCAGGCACCCACAAGTACTGAAGGCAACCTGTTCCACTGCTTAATTGTCCTCACTCTTAGGAATGTTAACGTTAAAGGGTTGTTGGCAGATTTGGTATTTCCCTTTGCGGTGCTAGGTTCGTGGGAAGAGGAGACCTGGGTTGCAGGGCTGAGCTGGGTACAATGGGAGGCAAAGCCCGGAGCCGCATACATCCTCCTACCTGCTGGAGCTGGGAAATGGGTAAAAAGGCAGGCAGGGAAGTGGGGACCTTTGGAGTGGCGGGCACCAGAAGCTGTTCCTCTGCCCCATGCACTCCCAAAAGAGAGGTTTGGCTGAACAAAGGGAAATGGAGCATCCTAGGACAAGGTCATTTCCTTGGCGTTTTGTGTTAATGTTAACGGAGCTTTGTTTGTTCATCTGTTTGGGGTTTGGCAATTGTTTGGGGTTTTGCTTTGTTTTTTGAATTTTGCTTGGAGGCAAATGCAGCCTTTCCTTGTGAGAAAAAACGGAACAGAAAGTGCTCCCAAATGCATTACTGGGTATTCCAAGTGCTTGACGGAAGCCGAATTCCATGTTTTACATATAATAGGGGTAACATAATTGTGCTGGAACCAATATGTAACCATTTAGCCAGAGCTTGAACTTAAGAACTGTGTATTTAGCATTTACAGGATTAATGTTGTTTCATTGAGAGAACTGTATGTTAGAAAGCTTAGCATTTAAAGGGTTAAAGCTATTTCCTTAGAGATGGCTTCTGGGTAATGTAGTCTAGCTCTTTAGCGAATACTATACTTATACGCGGTGGCTCAGTGGGTTAGGACGCTGAGCTTGTCGATCAGAAGGTCGGCAGTTTGGCGGGTCGAATCCCGAGTGCCGCGTAACAGAGTGAGCGCCTGTTACTTGTCCCAGCTTCTGCCAACCTAGCAGTTCGAAAGCACGTAAAAATGCAAGTAGAAAAATAGGGACCACTACGGTGGGAAGGTAACAGCGTTCCGTGCGCCTTTGGCATCTAGTCATGCCGGCCACATGACCACGGAGACGTCCTCGGACAAGCGCTGGCTCTTCAGCTTTGAAACGAGATAAGCACCAGCCCCTAGAATCGGAAACGACTAGTACGCATGTGCGGGGGAACCTTTACCTATACTTATTTAGTTAAGTGGGAGGAGCTTCGAAATTTATTACAGAATTTCCTGGTCACCAGCCAGGGTTGTAAGTCCTTTGTTCTAACATTATGCTACACGCGTGACTAGCCGCTGTAATCAAGTATAGCTGAGATGGAGAATTATTCCTTTTTTACCTACGAAAATGGACAGATATGATTGTGACCGGACTAATCTACAGCAAAGTAAGTCTGCCTAGAATACCTGGAAATAAATCTTTCTGTAAACCCATTTTGTTGAGTTATACTTTATGATTTCTGGAGCTAAGGAAGCATTTTTGGGTTCTGGAAATCAGAACAATGATGATAGTAGTGTTCCAATATCTCAGGGGTTGCCACGAGGAAGAGGGATTCAACTTTTCTCCAAAGCACCTGAAGGCTGGACAAGAAGCAACGGATGGAAACTAATCAAGGAGAGAAGCTAAGGAGAAACTTCCTTACTGTTAGAGCAATTGACCAGTGGAACCGCTTGCCTCCAGAAGCTGTAGGTGCTCCGACACTGGAAATTTTAAAGAAAAGATTGCACAACCATTTGTCTGAAAGGGTATAAGGTTTCTTGCCGGAGCAGGGAGTTGGACTAGATGACCTCCAAGGTCCCTTCCAACTTTGTTGTTGTTGTTAAAAACAAGAAAGCCCAGTTGCCTCGTGAAAAAGCATCTTTGGGACATACTGACATGTAAAGTGGCACCAAAGGTCAAAACAATTCTGGCTCAAGTAATCCTCGGTTTACCAACATAGTTGAATCCAAAACTTCTGTTGCTAAGCAAGGCCAGTATTAAGTGAATCCTGTCCCATTTTATGACCTTTTCTTGCCACAATTGTTAAGCAAATAACTGCAGCTGTTAAGTGAATCATACAGCCGTTAAGTGAATCCAGCTGTTCCCACTGACTTTGCTTGTTAGAAGAACCCATCTGGGAAGGTTACAAATGGTGATTATATCACACACACACACACACACACACACACACACACACACACACACACACACAAAAGACCTCCAAGGTCTCATCCAACTTTTTATTCTGTTAATAACCTGTGGAAAATTTCTGCAAGATTTCTCCCATCAGACAGGACATTCAAGACTTAAGAACTGGATGTGACTACTGCATGGTGTACATGTGTTTGTGTGTATGCTGTGCCCTCTGAAAAGGGGTGAGCATGCAATCATTGTAAATATATGCCAGTTGCCAAGTGCCTGAAATTTGACCATGTGACCAGGTGACTGTGATAGTTCTAGTCTAGTGCAAGGACCAATACAGTCATTAAATGAATGGGTATAAGTTGAGGACTACCTGTATGTTTTCCTGGCCCATATTTTAGATGTCATTAACACTTAGTTAAAAGTTAAAGGTAAAGGTTCCCCCGCACATGTGTGCTAGTCGTTTCCGACTCTAGGGGCCAGTGCTCATCTCCGTTTCAAAGCCGAAGAGCCAGCGCTTGTCCGAGGACGTCTCCGTGGTCATGTGGCCGGCATGACTAAACACCAAAGGCGCACGGAATGCTGTTACCTTCCTACCGCAGTGGTCCCTATTTTTCTACTTGCATTTTTACGCGCTTTCAAACTGCTAGGTTGGCAGAAGCTGGGACGAGTAACAGGCGCTCACTCTGTTACGCGGCACCCGGGATTCGACCCGCCAAACTGCCGACCTTCTGATCGACAAGCTCAGCATCCTAACCCACTGAGCCACCAGTCCCTATAACACTTAGTTACACTAAGGTTAACTGTGTATACCACCCAGAATCACATGCAAGGTAAGGTAAGGTAAGGTAAGGTAAGATAAGGCAGGGCAGGGCAGGGCAAGGCAAGGCATTTTTGTCATTTTTTACTGTGAGCACACTGGCCCACATTAAATATGAAATTTTGTAGCCTGCTCTCAAAGTATATTATCTACACATACACATACGTAACACACATATACACATGCTATACACCAGGGGTGTCAAACTCAATTTCATTGAGGGCCGCATCAGCATTGCGGTTGCCCTCATGGGGCTGGGTGGGTGTGGCCTGGGTGGGCGTGGCGTACTGGGTGGGCGTGGCTAGAGTGCGTATGGCCTACTGGGTGGGCATGGCCAGCTCTACATCGTACGCATCAAGGGTGCCTATGGGGGCCTGGGCAGGAGTGGGACAGATCTGAGGGTCTCTGGCAGAAGGAGGGTCTCTGGGCCAGGGCCAAGGCAGTGGGGGCCGTTCCCTCACTGTTTCCAGGATGGCTTCGCGGGCCGCATGAAACCACTTCGCGGGCCGGATCTGGCCCCCGGGCCTTGTGTTTGACATGTCTGCTATACACATTAAATTAATTAAATTAAATTAAATTAAAAAATATATATGCAGTAAAGGTAAAGGTAAAGGTAAAGGTTCCCCCGCACATGCGTGCTAGTCGTTTCCGACTCTAGGGGCCGGTGCTCATCTCCGTTTCATAGCCGAAGAGCCAGCGTTTGTCCGAGGACGTCTCCGTGGTCATGTGGCTGGCATGACTAGACGCCAAAGGCGCACGGAACGCTGTTACCTTCCCACCGTAGTGGTCCCTATTTTTCTACTTGCATTTTTACGTGCTTTCGAACTGCTAGGTGGGCAGAAGCTGGGACGAGTAACAGGCGCTCACTCTGTTACGCGGCACTCGGGATTCGACCCGCCAAACTGCCGACCTTCTGATCGACAAGCTCAGCGTCCTAACCCACTGAGCCACCGCATCCCATATATGCAGTGGTGGGATTCAAATATGTGAACAACCGGTTCTCTGTGTGGATGCCCCTTCTGGAAGTCCATTCTGGGCCCGGGCAACAAAAAATTAGCTACCTACCAGTTTTGCCAAAGTGGTGCGAACTGGCTGAATCACAGCACTGCATATATGTATGTATATATGTACACACACACACACACACACACACACAAATATTAATCACTCTCCATTTTGAACACATAGCAGGAAAAGGAAATTTGAGAGTTCACAAGGCTAATGCTAAGTGAAACAAAACTGACCGAATCTGGATGTTTTGCTTTGGATACCCTGAAGCCATGAAGGAGAGATTCAACCACGAAGGAGAAATTTTCCAATAGTGAGAGCAATCAGCCATTATCCTACCACTCCCCTTCCCCCCTCCCTCCCCCCCCCCCGAAAAAAACAACCCCTGTTATATCCCAGAAAATTTTAGGATGCTGCTCTGGAGCATCTCTGAGGCTTTCCAGGAGCTGTTTCAACTTTTCTTCCTATCCATCGCACTTGCTCTTAAACACCCATCTGTGACTAGGCTGGCTGAGTCTGCAGCTCGGCGCCCAGAGATGCTTGATGGGCGGGAATCACCTTCCCAGACGGATTTCTGCCTGCCTCTCTTTCCTGCTGGCGCAGCCCCCCCCCCCCCCCGAGGCCGAAGGGTTAAACTGACCGAGATGCACTTCCCAGAAGGGAGGAGAGAAGCCATTGGAAGAAGGTGCGCGCTTGGCACTTTAGGGAAGGGCCGCCTTTCCTCTTCCTTTCCAGTTGGGGAGCAGCGGGCAGCTGGGGCTTCCAGAGGCCGGGGGGGGGAGAGAGGGGGGGTCCACCCTGCTCGAGCGGTGACGTCGGAAAGTCCGGGTAAATGACAGCCGTGGATGTGTGCGTGTGCGTGTGTGTGTGTGTGTGTGTAGGGGAGATGCTCTTTGCAGCGAGCGGCGCGCGCCTTTGCAAGCGCCCCGGGGAAAAAAAAAAGAGGCGCGCGAGACCTTGCAAGGGTGGAAGGGAGAGGGGAACCCTTCTCGGCCCTTTTTGCCCATTCCCACGCGCACGCCCACACGCGCGTGTTCTTTGCTGGAGGTGATTTAGCAAAGGTTGGGGGAAAAGCCGTGCCGGGGGGGGGGGACCTTGCAAGCGTGGAAGAGAGAGAGAGAGAGAGAGAGAAGCCCTTCTTCGTCCTTTTACGCTTTCTCTCGCGCACACACACACACACACACACACCCACACCCACAAACACACACACGGCGATGTTTTTCGCTGGAGGAGAATTTGGCAAAGGTTGGGCAACAACCTGCCCGGCGCACCGAAGGGCGCGGTCCGTCAAGCCGCAGCACTCCGGAGGTGTGGCTGTATCACATCACCCAGCATCCCCGGCCGGGGATCAAGGGCTGAGAACCGTGCGGGGGCAAAAAATAAAATAAAAAATAAATAAAAATCAGGAGCAGGTCAGCTGTCCTGCTCTGGATTTGGCTGCATTGCGGGTTTTACAGGGCTGTGAGTGTGCGACTAGTTGACCTCCACAGCTCCCTTTCTAATTCGTTTCCTGTATTTTGTCGCCATGCTGCATAGAAAAAAAACAAACCTTAAGTATTAAGTACGCAGGTGAGGCTGTGGGTAAAAGCTCCTCCTTTCCTTTTGCACTGATCCAAAATTAACGTTTTAACATTTTTGTTTGCTTTTTAGGAAACGGTTGCCAAGTATCTCTTTAACCTACTGCTAAGCATGTAAGCCGCCCTGAGTCTCTTCGGAGAAGGCCGGGATATAAATGGAATTAAAATAAAATAAAATAAAAAAAATAAACCTCCTACTCTAACCCACAACAGGCACGCATGCTCTCCGTCTAGCCAGGATTAGAGAAACTAAAGTGGGTGGCTGTTTGGAAGTCATGGTGAACCTAAAATCCTTGGGTAACCTTTGCCACAGGGAAGATTAAAATGATATTTTGTATCCGGTGGTGAAGTAAGTTTTCCTTTTGGTCCCTCTGTGTGAATGTGTGGGCCATACATTCTTTGGGATATTATTTATTTTGTCTGTTGGAACCATTGCCGAGGGGAAAAAAATCATTCTGTTGGGATAGACAAGATGGCACACCTAAGAGGAAAATAATAAAATGGTGGGTTCTATTAATAAAATAGGGACGCGGTGGCTCAGTGGGTTAGGACGCTGAGCTTGTCGATCGGAAGGTCGGCAGTTTGGCGGGTCGAATCCTGAGTGCCGCGTAACAGAGTGAGCGCCTGCTACTCGTCCCAGCTTCTGCCAACCTAGCAGTTCGAAAGCACGTAAAAATGCAAGTAGAAAAATAGGGACCACCACGGTGGGAAGGTAACAGCGCTCCGTGCGCCTTTGGCGTCTAGTCATGCCAGCCACATGACCACGGAGATGTCCTCGGACAAACGCTGGCTCTTTGGCTTTGAAACGGAGATGAGCACCGGCCCCTAGAGTCGGAAACGACTAGCACGCATGTGCGGGGGAACCTTTACCTTTACCTTATTAATAAAATGTAATAGCAGCTGGAAGTAACCCCAAGTAACGGCTTCACTGGGCGTCTGCATTTATTTTTTAGCCTGGTGTTTCTCAACCTTACAAACTTTTGAGATGTATGGACCTCAGAATTCCCCAGCCAGGAAATTTGCCAAGGTTAACAAACTCTTATTTTATGCTCTTCTTGTTCAAAAAGAACTAAAAACCTTCTTACTAAATGCACTTAAAATCTCTGTAATCCTTTACAAAGATTAAACTTCATGTTGCATTTCTACAAGCATTAACACAACTTTGACAAGAATTAGTGGATACTTAGTGCTACACTGCTGCTAAACCTGGGACCTTGCTTATTAGCAGGAGTTTTAGACGTGTTTATAGCTTTGAACTGATCAAGTACATAAATATATATTAAAAAATATCAAATAGGACAGGGGTCTTCAAACTTGGCCCTTTTATGACTTGTGGACTTCAACTCCCAGAATTCCTCAGCCAGTGTGCTTGGCTGAGGAATTCTGGTAGTTGAAGTTCACAAGTCATAAAAGGGCCAAGTTTGAAGACCCCTGAAATAGGACATCTAGTCCTCGACTTACGACCGCAATTGACCCCAAAATTTCTGTTCCTAAGTGAGACACTTGTTGAGATTTGCCCCCTTCCTTTTGTGACCTTTCTTGCTTCAGCTTTTAAGTGAATCAGTGCAGTTTTTAATTTAGTAACCCGATTGTAAAGTGACTCTCGCTTCCCCATTGGCTTTGCTTGTCAGGAGGTCGCAAAAGGGGGGTCACATGAACCTGGGACATTGTAACCGTCATATATGCCAAGCGCCTGAATTTGATCCCTGGGGATGCTGCAATGGTCGAAAGTGTGAAAAACTTTTTTTTTGTAAGCTACCGGTACTTTTTTCACTGCCGTTGTAACTTTGAATGGTCATTAAATGAATTGTTGTAAGCCGAGGACTACCTGTAATCAAACTGGCTAGCAATTTTTTGCTTACGGAAGCAGGATTTTAGCAGCTTTGAATCAATACCACATAGGTCCAGGATCTCTAATTCTGATTGGAGTTGATAAATTACAGGTGGATAATTTGGCCTGGAGATATGTATATATATATATATATATATTCTTTTAACAACCCTGTAATCTCTTGCATTGGGGTGGAGTCGGGGTGACTGAATGGAGCTGACACCTATATGGAGCTCGCAGCAGATATTTTCTCTTTGCACCCAAAGAGAGAAATATCTGATGCTACCTAGGATCAAACTGACAGCCTCCTGATTGTGAGATGAGAGCTCCACCTCTAGGCTACCATGCCATAATAATAATAATAATAATAATAATAATAATAATAATAATAATAATAATAATAATAATAATAATAATAATAATAAGTTGGAAGGGACCTTGGAGGTCATCTAGTCCAACCCCCTACTCAGGCAGGAAACCCTATACCATTTCAGACAAGTGGCTGGCCAGTCTCTTCTTAAAAACTTCCAGTGTTGGAGCATTCACCACTTCTGGAGGCAGGTTGTTCCACTGGTTAATTGTTCCAACTGTCAGGAAGTTTCTCCTTAGTTCTAGGTTGCTTCTCTCCTTCACTAGTTTCCATCCGTTGCTTCTTCTCCTGCTTTCAGGTGCTTTGGAGAATAGCTTGGCTCCCTCCTCTTTGGGGCAGCCCCTGAGATATTGGAACACTGCTATCATGTCCCCCCCCTCACCTTTCTCTTCATTAAACTACACATACCCATTTCCAGCAACCGTTCCCTATATGTTTTAGCCTCTTGGAGATATGTACATGTTTATTTCAAGCTTAGTTGCCTACGCCGGCCTTTCTAATTAACAACAACCTTCCAACCTTGTGTTTCTCCAGGAGTTGAAGGAAGCTGGTCATGAGACATAAAATAATGACGGAGAAGGGGAAAAATCCAGATGCAAAATCCGAAAGAGAATTGCAAGAGGGCCTCAAAGCTGGCGCCACCCAGGAGAAGGCGGGAAGACCGACCAAGGACCTCCGAGCTGAGAAGACGGAAGGTTTTGCAAAAATGGGAGGCTCCAGGTCAGCCAAGAGTGAGGCAGGAGATCGGCGGTTGAAATATTTGGATCCCCGGGCTGCTTTGAAGGCAATGCAGTCTTCCAAGGAGGAAGAGCTGGTTTCTGAACCGTGGGAGAACGCCAAGGCCTGTCTGGCTTCTTTGGAAGGAGCAGCGGAAACCTACCGCAGATACAAAGGCTTGTTGAATCTCAGCAGAGACACTCAAGGAGTGAGTGAGCAGACCGTTCCTGCCAAGATCGACGACTATTGGAAGGTGGGTGAGGACGCTATGGGAGACGACTCAGTGGCCACCGACACCCAACGGACCCTTTTCAGAGAGTTCTGTTACCGAGATGCAGAGGGTCCCCGCGAGGTGTGCAGCCAGCTCTGGTACCTCTGCCACCGGTGGCTGAAGCCGGAGAGGCACACCAAGGAGCAGATCCTGGAGTTGCTGGTCCTGGAACAGTTCCTGGCCATCTTGCCCTCTGATCTCCAGAGGTGGGTCAAAGCCGCCGAGCCCCACACCTGTGACCAAGCGGTGGCCCTGGCTGAAGGCTTTCCCTCAGGACGGCCACAGGAGGTAAGGCTTTAGGAAAAGTTAAATTTGTAAACGGGAATGTGCTGGGGCCCAAGAATATTGGGGTGGGGGGGTGGGGAAATCAGCCCTTCCCGGTAGATCAAAATCAGAATCAGAGCTGAAAGGGAGCTTGGAGGTCTTCTAGTCCAGCCCTGCTCAAGGAGGAGATCCTATACCAGTGATGGCAAACCTTTTAGAGACCGAGTGCCCAAACTGCAACCCAAAACCCACTTATGTATGGTCGGGTGCCGGGTGGGCGTGGCCCATTGGGTGGGTGTGGCCCATTGGGTGGGCGTGGCTGCCGTGGTAATGGCAGACTGGGTGGGACTAAAAAGTTCAATCAATCAATTCCAACCTTGCGAGATTTTTTTCCCCCGCAAGAAGTTGAAATTGATTGATTGAGCCTTTTTTTTTTGGACATGGTGGCGGAGGCCTAAAGCAAAAAGACTTTATAAAACCCAGCTGAAGGCCTAGGACTGGGGCGATGGCGCGCGTGCCCACAGAGAGGGCTCTGCATGCCACCTGTGGTACCCGTGCCATAGGTTCGCCACCATGGTCCTATACCATTTCAGACAAGTGGCTGTCAGACTTTTCTTAAAAATCTCCACTGATGAAGCACCTGCTTCTGGTGGCAAGCTGTTCCGCTGGTTAATTGTCTTCACTGTCAGGAAGTTTCTCCTTAATTCCAATTTGCTTCTTTCTTTGATTAGTTTGGTAAGGCCACACCTGGAATACTGCATCCAGTTTTGGTCACCACGATGTAAAAAAGATGTCGAGACTCTAGAAAGGGTACAGAGAAGAGCAACAAAGATGATTAGGGGGACTGGAGGCTAAAACATCTAGGGAACGGTTGCTGGAATTAGGTATGTGTAGTTTAACGAAGAGAAGGACGAGGGGTGACATGATAGCAGTCTTCCAATATCTCAGGGGCTGCCACAAAGAAGAGGGAGTCAAGCTATTCTCCAAAGCACCTGAAAGCAGGACAAGAAGCAACGGATGGAAACTAATCAAGGAGAGAAGCAACCTAGAACTAAGGAGAAATTTCCTGACAGTTAGAACAATTAATCAGTGGAACAACCTGCCTCCAGAAGTGGTGAATGCTCCAACACTGGAAGTTTTTAAGAAGAGACTGGACAGCCATTTGCCTGAAGTGGTATAGGGTTTCCTGCCTGAGTATTTTACGTTGGTTTTGCTGAAAGCTGACATTTGTGTTGGATTTTCAGCCAAACCGGGCCATAGTGAACTGTGAGTTTGCTTAACAACCACAGCACTCACTTTACAACTGCAGGGTTTGCTTAATGATCAACTCATTTTACGACTGTCACAACTTACAACCATAATGGGCAGGCTCCTTCATAGTCGTAACTCAAGGAATACCTATAATCTCAAAGGCTAAATGCCATCATTTTGACAAATGAAGCCGAATCCCCAATTCTGAAAGAAATAATTTAAAAAAAACCCCTCGTCTTTGGTTTATATTGCACATCTGTACTCTCTTCAATTTCCAGTTGCCATCATTGCCCAAATTTTCTATGATTCAGGCCTATTTTTCAAATTAAGCTATTTTGTTTAAGGCAGGGGTGGGGCGCTATGGCCCCTTTATGACTTGTGGACTTCAACTCCCAGAATTCCTGAGCCAGCATGGGGACTGATGGCCCAGACTGGCTCAGGAATTCTGGGAGTTGAAGTCCACACGTCATAAAGGGGCCCTAGTTCCCCACCTCTGCTTTAAGGAGTATGAACCCCCTTTTCTTTTTGAGGAACATATGTGATCTCCAGATGTGTTGTGTCTTTTTGCGGGGGAAGAAACTGGCACCCTCATTTTGTGAACTCTCCCCAGCCTACTTTCCCTTCTGATAACTGTTTCTGAAGATAAAATTTTGGGGTTATTTCAGGGACCAGGTTTGGTGCAGGAGGTGGCTGCAGGGTTTTCCACGGCTGAGCAGTCTCTGTCAGGGGCCGGAGAGAGACAAGCCAGTGCCATCGGGGTCAAGCAGGAGCAGGACGGTGACAGCTACTCAGAAGGTAAGTGGCCCGTGGTGTGTGCTGCAGTCTCCGAGATGCCTGGATTTTCAGAGGTTGTTTTAAGCCAAATGTCAACTGTCCAGTTGGCATTTCCAAACAAAGAAACTCCTGGGACATGATTTTCCAAGAGTATAATACTTTACTGAAAATCTACATTGGCACAGAAGAAGTGAAACCACCTCTGGTTTTCCTACACAAACTCTGGCATAGTTATTTCCCCATTTCCCTCCTATCCACCCACAGCCCAATACATTCATCAATCGCTTCTGTTCATTTTGTTATGAGACAACAGTTAGCCACACTTGGGGTCCTTGCAAACTTCCAAAGAAGTTTGGAAGTTGCCTAGATACCATCCCTCCCACTTTTGCATTCTCTTCCACCATCTCTTCCCTTCTTTTGTCAAGCTGTGAGTGAAGGAGAAAATGTGGGTGAAAGGGTGAATCAGTCTCGACACCGAACATCAGCCCTTCGAAGTAGCCCAGGTCAAGAAACAGAACTAGCAGGATTCTTGTAGGATAAATTAACAGAAACATGGAAGCTTGTTCCAAACCTTTATTGCTCTTTAAAAAAAAAAAAAAAGGACAGGGCTGTCATGAGACTCTCTCCCACTTTCTGCTTACTTGGGCCTGAGCCTCTACACCCTGTTTCTTAAGACCAGAGCTAAATTATTCTACACTGGGTAATTTTAGCAGTTCAATGTACAGATAATTCTTGACTTAACAACCGTTTGTTTAATGACCGTTCAAAGTTACGACAACACTGAAAAAAGTGACTTAGGATTTGTTTTTTTTTACATTATGACCATTGCAACATTCCCCCCATGGACACGTGATCAAAATTTAGGTACTGGACAACTGGTTCATATTTATGACGGTCGCAGTGTGCTGGGGTCATGTGATTACCTTTTGTGACCTTCTGAGAAGCAAAGTCAGCGGGAGAGCCAAATTCACATTAACAATCGCAGTGATTCATTTAACAATTGTGCCAAGAAAGGTCGTAAAACCAGGCAAATCTGACTGAACAACTGTCCAGCTTAGCAATGGAAATTCTGGATTCAACTGGTCGTAAATCGGGGACTCCTTGTACATTTGAGGCTGTTTCACTCTTCATGTGTGTGGGTAAACAGGATGATGTTGCATTCAGACATGAGATTGTGATCTGGTTTTGTACCCTTAACTCAAGCCACGATTCATACCATCTCCCATCATTATTTCTATGTGTTCTTTAAAAGCACACTGCCATCAAGCTGGACATAACTGGGTCTCAAGAGTCTTATTCTAATGCAACGTGTTTCTCAACTTTTCTGCAACTGTTACGGTAAATGTGTGGGCTTCAACTCTGTGGCTGGCTCAGGAATTCTGGGAGCTGAAGTCCACCCATCTAAAAGTTGCCGGGGTTGAGAAACACTGTTCTAATGCAGGGGTCTCCAAACTTTTGCAACTTTAAGACTTGTGGACTTCAACTCCCAGAATTCCTTAGCCAGCCATATTGGCTGGGGAATTCTGGGAGTTGAAGTCCACAAGTCTTAAAGTGGCCACACTTGGAGACCCTTGTAGGTGGGATTTTTTCCCCCCATCTAAACTTGGAACAAAATGTTTCCAACATCATTGTTGCTGGCCATCTGATTGGCCAATTTACAAATGGGCTACTGGGATAATACTTTGCTCTGATGTGGCAGCCATGCTCTGCTTAGATTGTGAACACCAAGTGAGAGCTGTATTGAAGGCTGTGAATCCCAGCAAAGCCGCAGGCCCAGATGGGGTGCTGGGGATAGTGGTCAGGAATTGTGCCGATCAATTAGCAGGGGTCCTGACAAGGATTTTTAACATCTCCTTGCAAACGGCATGTGTACCATCATGCTTGAAGGCAGCTACCATTGTCCCAGTCCCCAAGAAAACTGCAGTTGAGTGCCTGAATGACTACAGACCTATTGCACTAACGTCTGTAGTCATGAAATGCTTCGAAAGATTGGTTCTCCAACATCTTAGGACATGCCTCCCACTGGACTTTGATAAACATCAATTTGCCTACAGGGGAAATAGGTCGACAGATGATGCCATAGCTACTGCTTTACATTCTGTAGCAAGTCATCTCGAGAAACCTGGAAGTTATGTCAGGATGCTTTTTGTTGACCACAGCTTGGCTTTTAACACCATTTTGCCGAGCATTCTCATCGAGAAGCTGACTGACTTGAAATTCTCCCCCGCTATCTGCGATTGGATTCAAGACTTTCTTAGGGATCGGGTACAAACAGTGAGGGTCGGGTCTGCTTTGTCCACCGCCCTGAAGCTTTGCACCGGCACGCCACAGGGCTGTGTGCTTAGCCCCTACCTGTACTCTTTATACACTTATGATTGTGTATCATCTGACCCATCCACTGCGATAATCAAGTTCGCAGATGATACAACTGTGGTGGGTCTTATTACAGGTGGGGATGAGACAGCATATAGGGCGGAGGTACAAAAACTATCCATATGGTGTAGTAACAACAACTTGCACCTAAATATCGGCAAGACGAAAGAGATGGTGTTAGACTTCCGGAGAAAAAAGGAGGAACCTGCCCCACTTTACATCGGGGAGGACTGTGTAGAGAGAGTTTCCTCCTTTAAATTTCTGGGAGTCTACCTCTGTGAAGATCTGACCTGGAAAGTTAACACAACCCAGGTGGCTAAAAAGGCCCAACAGAGGCTTCACTTTCTTAGGATCTTGCGGAAGAACAGGGTAGAACAACAGCTAATGACCCTCTTTTACCGGTCTACCATAGAGAGCGTCCTCTCGTATGGTATTGTGGTTTGGTATGCCGGTCTGACAGCCGCGGACAGGAAAGTATTACAGAGGGTAGTGAGCACAGCACAAGACATTGTGGGCTGTTCCCTGGCACCACTGGATGACATCGCCAGGGCTCGTTGCCTTGGAAGAGTGAGGAAGATTCTCAGGGATGACTCACACCCTGGACGGTATCTCTTTACTCTCCTACCATCCGGTAGGAGATATAGGAATATAGCCAGCCGTACCAACAGGCTGAAAAATAGCTTTTATCCGTGGGCTGTTAAGCTTTTGAATGGGACATAATCTTATGCAGAATTGACTTGGGAGGCCGGTGTGTGGTGTAGTTGGTTCACATAGTGTGGTGGGATGGAGGGTTTGTTGTCACTGTGTGTTGGGGGGAGAGAGCACAGGGGGAGGCTCAGCTAATCTCAATGTACACATGTTGTACTTTGACAATAAAGGTTTATTATTATTATTATTATTATTATTATTATTATTATTATTATTATTATTATTATTATTATTATTATTATTATTATGATGTAATCCTTTTTCCTTTATGTTCCCCACAGATGACAGGTGGGTGATTGAGACGAGGCAAGGGGATTCCCAGTTGGAAGCCACCGAGCCAGTAAAATTGTGTGGGCCCTCCTTGCAAGAATCTTATTGGTCCGAAGAAGATGGAGATGGTCCTGCATCTTTTGGGGATGGAGCTGATCAGAAGGATGAGGACAACCCAGATCAACCCAGACCCGAAGCGTTTCCTCTAGCAGAAGAAGATGGGGATTCGAGTCAACCTGCCGTGGTCCAAAGACAACACAGAAGTCGAGAAAAGAAGACTTGTGCGGTGTGTGGCAAGACCTTCAGCCGAAGTACGGTGCTTGCCGCCCATCAGAGGACCCACACGGGCGAGAAGCCATTCATGTGCCAGAATTGTGGGAAATGCTTCAGCTTCAAGTCCACTCTGGTTGCCCACGAAAGGACTCATACGGGAGAGAGGCCGTACACTTGTGATCTGTGTGGGAAGAGTTTCACCGTCAGCTCGGTCCTCACCAGGCACTACCGAGTCCACATCGAAAAGAAACTCTTTAGCTGCCCCGAGTGCGACAAGAGCTTCACGCAGAAGTCTCAGTTGCTCAACCACCAGAAGGTCCACGTGAGGGAGAAGCCATTCCAATGCGCCCAGTGTGGGGAGGGTTTCAGCCGTAGCTCCACCCTCAAGAAACATGAGGGCTCCCACACAGGAGAGAAACCCTTCAAATGCCCCGATTGCGAGAAATCCTTCAACACCTCTTCCCAGCTGGTCAAGCACCACCGAGTCCATACCGGGGAGAGACCCTACACTTGTTCGGAGTGTGGGAAGAGCTTCAGCCAGTGGCAGATTCTGATGGTGCACCAAAGGACCCACACGGGCGAGAAGCCCTTCAAGTGCGCCACCTGCGGGAAATGCTTCTCCGATCGGGCCGTGCACATCCGCCACCAGAAGGTCCACACGGGGGAGAGGCCTCACCAGTGCCCCACCTGCGGGAAGAAGTTCACCCACCGCACCGTCTTGGTGAAGCACCAGAAGATCCACGCCCGAGAAGCTCTGAATTTAGCCAAACTGCAAGAGGAGCAGCAACGATACGAGGAGACTTCATAAAAAGTTTGCCAGCTAGACAAATGCTCAACCTGGACGGGATATCGACGGGCAACTGTCTTCCCCAAGCCTTCCCTAACTTTTTGGCTTCCAGAGGCATCAAGACCCATGGTCTTCCTGGATAAAATGGATGGGAGTTGTAGTCCAATAAAGGAGCTGGGTTGGACTGATAACGCAGGACTCTGCCGTACTGTGCGGAGATGTACAAGTATCAGACAATCAGTATATCTACAGTCACCCTGTGGCAACCGGTCACTTTCCCAGAGCTGAACATGATGGGATAGGCAACACTTTCTCTGACACATGCGGGGATCCTACAGTGGACTTGCTCCCCTGGTTCCTTTATCTTCCATGTTGTGACTGTCTCTGTGTGTGCACTTTCGTCTTCCTGATAAAGTTTGCCAGTCTTGTTGTCGAGGCTTGGCAAAGTCGACTTTTTGAAGACCTGTTTTTTTTAGCTATGCACTACAGCGATAAAGGAAGCAGTTAAGAGGACAGATTAAGCTCTTCCCATTTGTACACAAACATCAATTAGCAGACGATAATGTGTCCAACAGAGAAGCAACCTCATTTGTTTTCATTCAGTTCCCCATCACATTTTTTTTTGCCACTCTTGTTTGTTGGTTAGTCTCCACGTTTCTGATTTTGGATGCCAACATGGTATTGTGTTTCTGTATTATAATGACAAGAGGATAATGTATATCACAGAAACGGATTAAAGCAAAAGTTAGATGTGTCTCATAATTAGCCTAGAAACGGATTAAAGCAAAAGTTAGATGTGTCTCATAATTAGCCTGTCTCTAAACTTGCCTTTATAGGGACGCGGTGGCTCAGTGGGTTAGGACGCTGAGCTTGTCGATCAGAAGGTCGGCAGTTTGGCGGGTCGAATCCCGAGTGCCGCGTAGCAGAGTGAGCGCCTGTTACTCGTCCCAGCTTCTGCCAACCTAGCAGTTCGAAAGCACGTCAAAATGCAAGTAGAAAAATAGGGACCACTCCGGTGGGAAGGTAACAGCGTTCCGTGCGCCTTTGGCGTGTAGTCATGCTGGCCACATGAGCACAGAGACGTCCTCGGACAAACGCTGGCTCTTTGGCTTTGAAACGGAGATGAGCACCGGCCCCTAGAGTCGGAAACGACTAGCACGCATGTGCGGGGGAACCTTTACCTTTACCTTTTAAACTTGCCTTCCATTTGCTAATACAGTTACTGTGAAATATAACATTTCATCTAATAGCTGGATTGATGCATTGTGCTAAGATGTGGCTTGGTTAACTGTGGTTTATGGAATAAATCACAATTATAGATGCACACATGTTCCATAAGTTCCGGCTAACAGACTGCTGATCACATAAGCCACAAATCATGTTTAAAAATGAACTTTAGCTTGACAAGTGGGAATGGAAACATGCCTTAGTGCGATGTGTGAGTCCAAATACAAGTAGTAGTCCTTGATTTACAACCATTATGGAACCTGAATTTCTGTCACATGTCACGATGACCCTATGTTGGGGCATCCATATGACAGCCCTGATGATGTGATCTTTTTTTGTGGTGGTCACTAAAAGAAAGTTGTAGTTGTTAAGTAAGCCCACTGTCTGCAGTGGCCATATTTTGCCAGAAACTGGAAGTAAACACTGGTTTCTGGCAAAAACATAAAATTGTGGTCGTTTGACGCAGTAGGCCGCAAACAGCTATAAATACGGGCCAATTGCCAAGCCCCCAAAATGTGATCGCATGACTATCAGAATCTGGGTCATAAGCCCCTTTTGGGTGGTCTGTTACAACTGAACAGTAGCTAAGTGACAGATGGTAAATTGAGGACTATCTGTAATTGTGATTTATTCCACAAACCATGCTTAACTCTGTCACTGGTGTGAGCCATAGCCCAAATCAGTTTCCCTTCAGTCTCCAGGCACTGATTCAAATCCCGCCTTCCTGTCAGGCTCAAGCTACCAGAACCATTTGTGAATAGTCTCAAGCAGAAGATCTGTGGAGATTCTCAGTCATGGTTGTCCCATAGGTGCTTTTTCAAAAGGCAACTGTACTACCTTTGCTTTTTCCTTGAAGACATTTCGCTTCTCATCTAAGAAGCTTCTTCAGTTCTGAAGAACTGAAGAAGCTTCTTGGATGAGAAGTGAAATGTTGCGTGAGTGGGGCCACGAGCACCCGTGACGCTTGCACGAGAGAGGCCCTGAGCGCTCGCAAGAGTGGCGCTCCGAGCACCTGTGAAGCTTGTGTGTCTGGGGCCGCGAGTGCCCACGACACTTGTGTGAGTGAGGCCCCGAGCACCAGCGATGCACGAATGTGACCGTGAGCCCTTGCAAATCTCACGCGAGGGGGACTGTGAACTGTTATGACGCTCACACAAGTGGGGCCCCAAGTGCCCTCGACCCTCGTGTGAGGCCTCGAGTGCCTGCGCACCAGCCAGCCAGCCACTCATGTGGCCCGGTTGCGAATAGGCCACGGTCCGGTAGTGGGCTGTGGCCCACAGGTGTGGGACCCCTGGGCTAGGGGAATTCTGGCAGTTGAAGTCCATACAGCTTAAGGTTGTGGAGGTTGAGAAAAACTGGACCGGATGAACTCTGGATTCTAGAGTGGAATTTTGTTTGGAAGGGGAAACAGAGGCAGGAAAGGGATTAGCAGTGGGATATTTGTGCAAACTCCCACTGATTACTTCTACTGATTACTCTACATATTTATTTATTTATTTATTCATTCATTTGCTTACTTTCTTCATTAAAGGTAAAGGTAAAGGTTCCCCCGCACATGCATGCTAGTCGTTTCCGACTGTAGGGGCCGGTGCTCATCTCTTGTTTCAAAGCCGAAGAGCCAGCGCTTGTCCGAGGACGTCTCCGTGGTCATGTGGCCGGCATGACTAGACACCAAAGGCGCACGGAACGCTGTTACCTTCCCACTGTAGTGGTCCCTATTTTTCTACTTGCATTTTTACGTGCTTTCGAACTGCTAGGTTGGCAGAAGCTGGGACGAGTAACAGGCGCTCACTCTGTTATGCAGCACTCGAGATTCGACCTGCCAAACTACCGACCTGATTGACAAGCTCAGTGTCTTAACCCACTGAGCCACCGCGTCTCTTACTTTCTTCATTACAGTACTTGATTTTTGCTTGCCTTGTTCTCATCTACTTGATTTTACACAATTATATCCATTACTTGATTTACTTGCCTTATTTTTGCTTACCTGACTTATTCACCCATTGTTGACTGTGTTGGTTAACGGCTCAAATCTTTTAGCTGAGCAGATGACCACAAGATTTTACAGTGCAAACCTGTTGCGAGGTTAAATCCCTAGATCACACAAAACCAACAGCGTATATGCTTGATAAGAAGATTGTGGCTTAGCGTAGGTCTGAACCCTTGCCGAGAACGGGTTATTCTGCCCGCAGCGCTTCTCCAAGGGAAACGGGCGATGAAGAAAAATGGAAAAGAAACAAGCAAATAAGACAGATCTTCAATAAACCATGATCCAGGTTGGCAGCTCTGCACTTCTACTGCCCAGATCAGCTGGTTTCTTCCTGCAGTCAGGATAAAGCACCACTGAATCGCGTTGCCCGGCTGCACCTGTTCAATGAATTTCACGTTCATGACCCAGTGGGAAGAAAAAGCAGGATTCCCCATCGCCAACTGGCCCGGCAGGCAGGCAGGCAGGCAGCCAGCAGCCAGGCCCCCTTAGAGTCTGTATTGCGCCCACTTTGCTCCTTCTATTTCGTGGAGCTGTTCGGAAGGATTAAGGTGACCGAGCTGCAAGTGGCTGAGTTTGGGGAAGGAGGTATGGGCACTAATGAGGGGTCCTCCTTTTCTATGAAAGGGACGCGGTGGCTCAGTGGGTTAGGACGCTGAGCTTGTCGATCAGAAGGTCGGCAGTTTGGCGGGTCGAATCCCGAGTGCCGTGTAACAGAGTGAGCGCCTGTTACTCGTCCCAGCTTCTGCCAACCTAGCAGTTCGAAAGCACGTAAAAATGCAAGTAGAAAAATAGGGACCACTCCGGTGGGAAGGTAACACTGTTCCGTGCGCCTTTGGCGTCTAGTTATGCTGGCCACATGACCACAGAGATGTCCTCGGACAAGCGCTGGCTCTTCGGCTTTGAAACGGAGATGAGCACCGGCCCCTAGAGTCGTAAACAACTAGCACGCATGTGCGGGGGAACCTTTCCCTTTCCCTTACCTTTTCTATGGCTTATTCAGGATTGGTACTTTTTCGTCCTTGTGTTTCCCACTTGCCGGGTGGCAGGGCGTTCTGCATGCCCTCACTCCAAAGCTGTCCGAGGCCCCGTGCGATTGGCATCACACCGTAGCAGAGCCTGGACAGCAGCTCCCACCATATTATATAAAATATAATAAAGCTCCTGCCGTAATACAGAAAAGATGTTGAGGCTGTAGAAAGAGTGCAGTGAAGAGCAACAAGGATGATCAGGGGACTGGAGGCTAAAACATACGAGGAACGGCTGCTGGAATTGGGTATGTCTAGTTTAACACTGAGAAGGACGAGGGGGGGGGACACGATATCCATGTTCCAATATCTCAGGGGCTGCCCCAAAGAAGAGGGAGTCAAGCTATTCTCCAAAGCACTGATATGCAGGTTCTGAGGTTTTGCTGGTAAAAAATACAGGAAACCAGAAGTTGCCTTCAAGCTTTACGTTTTTATTCAGCTGAACAAAAAAGACGGGCTCCTCTAAATGAGAGCAGCTCTGAAAGACAAGAAATCCTTGTATTTATTCTTTCTGGTTACATAAGCAAGCCATCCAGCAAAGCTGACACGCTGTTGTGGCCCTGACCCCCGAGCCTGTCCTACCCGAGGAAGAGGACTCTGAGGATGATGGGGAGGAACTGCCAAGGCCTCCCTCTCTGGGACCCACCCCTCTGGTAAGGTCTCCCTCTCCGGGGCCCTCCTTTCTGGCAAGGCTTCCGTCTCCATCTGAAGGCCGACAGGAGCAGCCTGTAATTAGCCAGGCTGGGAATGAGCCCGAGCAGCTGCAGCAGATGGGGAGTGACGAAGATGAATCACGGCTGGATCCCAGAGAATGACGCAGAGCCAAGCGTTTACAGCAGCGTAAGAAGAGTAGGAGAGCCAAGGATTAGCTGAGTCACTGAGCCACACCCCACAAGGTACAAAAGGGGGTGTGGCTGCTCTCAGGACTTTGTGACGAACAATAATTCAAACAACTTCTGGTCACGTCTTCGGAACTCTGTTGGATTTTCTACCTGTGTGAAACCCTGGTCTGGCTTCTTGACAACGTTTCTGTATCTCTATATTTCTGGACTGTTTGTTTGGAGGTAATGAGTTTATTTTGGCAGACTGCTTGTATTTTGCTGCCAAGGCTTTATCGGACGGCAAATTACTTCAGCCAGAGCTGAAGTAACCCTTGTTAGTTGTGCCTGCTTGTCTGTCTGTTTGTACCTCAGGGGGAGGGGGGGGAACACACACATATGCTAAGTCTGGCATACTGTAGATAAGAGAGCAGAAGTAACAAACATGTTCCCTTTTGGGTGTTTCCCTAAAGATATCGTATGTTCTTGGGTGGGTTAGGACATTTGAGTATTTTCCTTGCTGGCCTTTCATGACCCTGCATCCAGGACTTTGCAAGAGCCCAAAGACAGTAGGGCCATCTGCACAGTCGCAATTCATATTTCCTATGCTGTCCCCTAATTCCGGGTCAACAGCACCTGAAGGCAGGAGAAGACGTAAACTAACGGAAACTAATCAAGGAGAGAAACAACCTAAAAATAAGGAGAAATTCCGTAACGGAGAACAATTAACCAGTGGAACGGCTTGCCTGCAGAGGTTTTAGCTGCTCCATCACTGGAGGCTTTTACGAAGAGATTGGACTATTGTAAAATGGCACAGATCATTCTGCTTGAACAGAGGGCTGGACTAGAAGCCCTCCAAGGTCCCTTCCAATTCTGTTATTATGTAAAAAGCCTGCTAGGGTAGGTCTCTCCTACGGAGGGCTTGCACTTTCTTGTCACCCGACTGGTCCTGGGGGTTTTGTTCGACGACAGGTTTTTCCCTTTGGCAGGTTGGGGGAAAAGAGACTGTGGGGCTGGTGGAAGTCAGAGGATCGAAAGAACGATACATACCAGAGGCTGCACGCTCTTGGGGGTCAAGGGTGACCCGTGTCTGGCCAGAAAGCTCGCATCGTGGGTAAAAATCACAGGCATCACCAGCTGTGAATTCAAGACACAATGCCGTTGGCGTGGGGATGGAGTGGGACTGAAGCTGTGCATGAAAAATATACCGTATATGCGCTTTGGGGGTGGTGGTGGTGGTGGCTTGGTGCCTTAGATCAGAGGTCCCCAACATTTTGGTCACCAGGGACCGGTTCAGTGTAGAGATGTTTTTCCACAGACCAGAGGGGTGTGTGGTTTTGTGCGGTGCCTGCATGTCGCAGATGGGGCTTTGCTTGTTTGTCCGGACCGGTTGCTGGCATGCCGCAGCCCAATACTGGTCCACGGACCTGGGGTTGGGGACCCCTGCCTTAGATTAATTAAAATGAAGACAACGCAAGGAAGCAAAATCAGTAAAATTACATGTCTGCAGGAGGATGAAAATTAACACAAGTAGGAGCCACTTGCCAATTTCCACATACAGGCAGTCCCCGAGCCACAATAGTTCACTTAATGACTGAAGTTACAACGGCACTGAAAGAAGTGATTGATGCCATTTTTCACACTTAACAACCATTGCTGCATCAAGGGGGAAGCCAGATTCACCAACTAAACAATTGCAGCAATTCACTTAACAACGGTGACAAGGGAGGTCAAAACTCACTTAACAAATGTCTCACTTAGCAACATAAATTTTGGGCTCAATTGTGGTCATAGGCCGAGGACTATCTGTACTGCTCTGAATACTCGGGTATATATGGCCTTGCCTAATCTCTTAAGAAATGATAGTGCTGCCAGCTATTTGGCCTGGTTCCCAAATCCCAGCGACAAACTGTTCTAGACTCCATTAGGTTCAACTGCAAAAGGCTGTAAACCTTCCATGGATGCCAACTGCACAGTGGGGGGTTCCTTCAAACATCCCTCCCCAATCTGACACACTTATGATGGGTTGGATAGCAGCCCTCAACAATGTTCTCAGATGGAAATTGATAAGAAATATTGCTTGGGTGATGTTACCCTGGTTGCTGGCACTGTTTTGCTCTCTTTCTGAATTTGAAGTGATCGTACTTTTCAAACCTTGTGGACTTCAACTCCCAGAATTCTGGGAGGGGAATTCTGGGAGTTGAAGTCCACAAACCTGCTAACCTCTTCTCGTGCGTTACGATTATGGAATTGATTCGTTGACGTACCATCAAGTTGCTTTCCACTCCTAGTGACCACATAAATAGATTTTTCTCCATGAGATTATGGAGAACAAGCTGGATATTTCTGCAGATTGGAGGTTTCTCCCCTGTCTATCCACCCCATCCCATCCAGCCTGAACTGGTTTCTTTGTACCTTGGTCATCAAGACACAAATTATATTGGCCAACTTTCCAGGATGCTTGCAGAGATTTTTAAGATTGTGCTGTATAAACTGTTATTGCAATGTTCTTAATATTTTAATGTTAAATTGAGGGAGGAAAAATAAAGGTACAAGTACAGATTAGGTGAGACCTGGCTCAAAATCAGTAACTGTGAGAGGGACCTTGGAGTCCTAGTGGACAATCACTTGACTATGAGCCAGCAATGTGCAGCAGCAGCCAAAAAAGCTGATACAATCCTGGGTTGTATAAACAGAGGCATAGAATCGAGATCATGTGAGGTATTAGTACCGCTTTATAAAACCCTAGTAAGACCTCACCTGGAATACTGCAACCAATTTTGGTCACCATACTACAAAAAAGATGTTGAGACCTTGGAAAAAGTTCAGAGAAGAGCAACTAAGATGATCCAAGGCCTGGAAACTAAAAGATATGAAGAATGGCTGCGGGACTTGGGTTTGGCTAGTCCAGGGGTAGGCAACCTCGGCTCTTTTATGACTCATGGACTTCAACTCCCAGAATTCCTGAGTCAGCATCAGGGGTAGGCAACCTCGGCTCTTTTATGACTCATGGGACTTCAACTCCCAGAATACCTGAGTCAGCATCAGGGGTAGGCAACCTCGGCTCTTTTATGACTCATGGACTTCAACTCCCAGAATTCCTGAGTCAGCATCAGGGGTAGGCAACCTCGGCTCTTTTATGACTCATGGACTTCAACTCCCAGAATTCCTGAGTCAGCATCAGGGGTAGGCAACCTCGGCTCTTTTATGACTCATGGACTTCAACTCCCAGAATTCCTGAGTCAGCATCAGGGGTAGGCAACCTGGGCTCTTTTATCACTCATGGACTTCAACTCCCAGAATTCCTGAGTCAGCTATCCTGACTCAGGAATTCTGGGAGTTGAAGTCCAGGAGTCATAAAAGAGCCGAGTTTGCCTACCCCTGGGCTAGTCTAAAGAAAAGAAGAAACAGAGCTAACTTTATAGCAGTATTCCAGTATTTGAGGGGCTGCCACAAAGAAGAGGGGAGTCAAATTATTCTCCAAAGCACCAAAGGGGAAGAGAAGAAACAATGGTTGGAAACTAATCAAATATTTATTTTTAAATATTTTAATATTTAATATTTTATTTGTATTTTCATATGCCTCACCTTTAAAGAAAACCCTGAAAGGCTATTTTCTTTTTAAATATATTTATGTTTGTTTTATCATAAAAAGTAAAATATAAAACAAAAAAATATACATCCAGCACTAACACCAAAAAAAAAGGTGTACAAAAAAGGAAGAAAAAGTGACCGAAGTATGACATAAATTGAACATTAAACATATAGCATCAACTCCGCCTGGATGCTGAAAAAATAAAATAAAATAAAGAACAATAAATTCTCCTTCCTTTTACATAAGGTTATTTTCTGAATTGCAATCTAATCTTTCAGAGTGGGGGACAGCCGTGGGAAGATAACATTCCGGTAGAAGTGCAGACTGAATTTACACAAAAGGAGAAACTTCCTGACAGTGAGAACAATTAACCAGTGGAACAACCTGCCTCCAGAAGCTGTGAATGCTCCAACACTGGAAGTTTTTAAGAAGAGACTGAACGGTTGCTGGAATTGGGTATGTGTAGTTTAACGAAGAGAAGGGTGAGGGGTGACATGATAGCAGTGTTCCAATATCTCAGGGGCTGCCCCAAAGAAGAGGGAGTCAAGCTGTTCTCCAAAGCACCGGAAGGCAGGACAAGAAGCAACGGATGGAAACTAGTCAAGGAGAGAAGCAACCTAGAACTAAGGAGAAACTTCCTGACAGTTAGAACAATTAACCAGTGGAACAACCTGCCTCCAAAAGTGGTGAATGCTCCAACACTGGAAGTTTTTAAGAAGAGACTGGACAGCCATTGGTCTGAAATGGTATAGAGTTTCCTGCCTGAGCAGGGGGTTGGACTAGATGACCTCCAAGGTCACTTCCAACTTTATTATTATTATTATGAAGTCTTTTTTTTTTAAAAAAATCACCAGTTATGGATAATTAAGAGCAGCCCTTTGTGAGATTATAGAGGTAGACAGGAAACTAAACTTGTAGCTTTGGTAGATTCACAAGCTCTATCTACGCGGCTGCTTCTTTACCTTCATGTTCCTACACAAGGGTGCTTCGACTAGTGTCGCTTTTCCACTGGTGACAGCTGTTTTGCTGTGCGATGTGTGTATGTGTGTGTGTTCCAAAAATCTCCACTGCATACCAAGGTTGTGTTCCCAGAGAAAATTTACTTTAAGTATCCACTGCGATAATCAAGTTCGCAGATGATACAACTGTGGTGGGTCTTATTACAGGTGGGGATGAGACAGCATATAGGGCGGAGGTACAAAAACTATCCATATGGTGTAGTAACAACAACTTGCACCTAAACGAAAGAGATGGTGCTAGACTTCCGGAGAAAAAAGGAGGAACCTGCCCCACTTTACATCGGGGAGGACTGTGTAGAGAGAGTTTCCTCCTTTAAATTTCTGGGAGTCTACCTCTGTGAAGATCTGACCTGGAAAGTTAATACAACCCAGGTGGCTAGAAAGGCCCAGCAGAGGCTTCACTTTCTCAGGGTCTTGCGGAAGAACAGGGTAGAACAACGGCTAATGACCCTCTTTTACCGGTCTACCATAGAGAGCGTCCTCTCGTATGGTATTGTGGTTTGGTATGCCGGTCTGACAGCCACGGACAGGAAAGTATTACAGAGGGTAGTGAGCACAGCACAAGACATTGTGGGCTGTCCCCTGACACCACTGGATGACCTCGCCAGGGCTCTCTGCCTTGGAAGAGTGAGGAAGATTCTCAGGGATGACTCACACCCTGGACGGTATCTCTTTACTCTCCTACCATCCGGTAGGAGATATAGGAGTATAGCCAGCCGTACCAACAGGCTGAAAAATAGCTTTTATCCGTGGGCTGTTAGGCTTTTAAATGGGACATAATCTTATGCAGAATTGACTTGGGAGGCCAGTGTGTGGTGTAGTTGGTTCACATAGTGTGGTGGGATGGAGGGTTTGTTGTCACTGTGTGTTGGGGGGAGAGAGCACGGGGGGAGGCTCAGCTAATCTCAATGTACACATGTTGTACTTTGACAATAAAGGTTTATTATTATTATTAATATTTAATTGCTACCCAACTCTAGGAGGCATAGACTAGACAAAATTTAAAATGGCCCACCTATACAATATGAAAATAATAACAATTTTTAAAAAATCCAGAGGAAAATAAAGGACCATCTAACAAATCCCACAACATCTGAGCAGCAGCCAGGTTTTAAAGATTTATTTAAATCAGCGTTTCTCAATCTCAGCGACCTTTTGAGATGCGTGGACACTTCGACTTCCAGGGTTACCCAAGCCAGGATAGGGGTCATGTGTATTCTTAGGAGGATATTTTGATAGCCTGTTTCCTGGGTCTCATTAGGGGCCATTGCTTAATTGGTGGGACCTGGAACATGCTGATTCTGCTGGATTATTTCTATTTATTTATTAAATCTATACGCTGCCCTTCTTACTATTGGGAGTAAATTGTATGGGGTGGGCACAGTCACTCCAACAGCTAGGCCCTCTCTAAGTCATGACATTATAGCAGGGCTTTTCAAACGGTGGTACGCGTACCACTACTGGTACACGAGCACCTGGCTAGTGGTACGTGGCGTCGCCTTCCTCCCCCCCGCCACCTCCTCCCCACCCCCACCCCTGCGCTCCGCTCCTTCCCAGCTCACTTGCTGCCGGAAAGCATGCTGCTTGGCAGCGGCCTGCAAGAACCCTACAGAGGGCGCGCGCAGGCGCAGAGCGAGGCCCCGCCCTCCCCAGGGACTTCTTGTGCAGCAATCAGATTGACTTTGTTAGGCATAGTTGGAAGGAAGGGACAAAGAGGGAGAGAAGGAAAGGAAAGAAGGAAGGGACAATGGGAGAGAGGGAAAGCACCCATCCCATTCCAACTCCCCTCCACCAGAGACCCACGAATCCCCCCAACAGGCACCCCACAATCTGAGTGATGACCTGGCCATTGATCACATGACCCAGGGACACTGAATGTTATAAGTATGAATCAGTTGCCAAGCATCCGAATGTAAATCACATGACCCTGGGGATGCTGCAACAGTCATAAGTGTGGAAAATGGTCATAATTCACTTTTCAGTGCCATTGTAACTTCGAACAGTCACTAAGCGAATTGTTGTAAGTCGAGGACTACTTGTACTTTATCATTTTTTCCTTTTTTTTTTTGGTCAAGTTTTGGACACCTTGCTGGGTGACTGGTGGTACTCGGATATTGCCTTATCCTAAAAGCGGTACAATGGGTGAAAAGGTTGAAAAGCCCTGCGTTATAGATCAATGTTTTGCAAACTTGGCAACTTTAGATGTGTGGACTTTAACTCCCAGAATTCCTTAGGCTGCAGGACCTCACCCTTCTGGTTGTAACTTTAAAAACAAAAGTCAGGCACTGAAATAAACGATGTTTGTGGGCATCACAAGTATTTTTTTGTATATAAAAAAACAAGGCCATGCTGTTTTCCCCTTTTTTAAAAAAAAAGTTGATTTTTTATTGACTTAGTCTGATTTTTACAACTTTGGAGCTATGTGGATAAGCAAGAGGTTTCCCACCCTCCCTGCACTTTCTACCTCCCTTGAAATTCCCTAAAAATATAGGTGCAGAACCCAAAGAAGGGTGGAGTTTTAGGATCCCTAAACATCCAAGAAATGGCTAGCCTAAATATAAGGCTTAGGACTCACTGTGAGAAGCAACAGAATATTTATTGCAAAGTGGTTCGTATAAAACAGGGGTCTCCAAACTTGGCAACTTTTAAGACTTGTGGACTTCCAACTCCCAGAATTCTGGGAGGGGAATTCTGGGAGTTGAAGTCCACAAGTCTTAAAGTTGCCAAGTTTGGAGAGCCCTGATGTAAAGTTTTCCAGTGGATTCTGGCTCCTCCCCACCAATTTTATCAACCCCATCCTACATAGTTTATTTGGTAATTAATGGATTTAGAATTACCGTTGCTTTCATCCGTTTTCGTATTTAGAGCATCCAAATGTCTGGCTTTATGATGCTCGACAAAATGTGGCCTCGTATAGAAACTTTCCCCGCAGTAAATGCATTTATAGGGCTTCCCTCCGGCGTGGGTTTTTTGATGGACGATCAGATTCGAATTTAGATTGAACCTTTTCCCACACTCCGAGCACTGAAACGGCTTCTCTCCGGTGTGGATCCTCAGATGCCTAATAAGGGCGGAGTTGCACGTGAAACTCTTGCTACAATGGGAACACCCGTACGGTTTTTCCCCAGTGTGGGTTCTCTGATGGACGTGGAGCTGAGAACTCACGCTGAAGAATTTGCCACATTCGGAGCACTGGTACGGCTTTTCTCCCGTGTGAGTCCGCTGGTGTGCGATAAGGTTGGCGCTCAGGATGAAGCTTTTCCCACAGTCTGCGCAACTGAAGGGTTTTTCCCCCGTGTGAATTCTCTGGTGACGGACGAGTCCGGAGCTGCAAGTGAAGGTTTTGCCACATTCTATGCAATCGAACGCCTTTTCTCCGTGCGTTTTCTTGTGTGCTGTGAGGCTCGACCTTAGATAAAGCCTTTTGGGACAGTCGGAACATTTATAAGGCTTCGTACCTGCGTGCATTCTCTGGTGGGCGCTAAGGCTTGCTCTCACGCTGAAGTTTTTCCCACACTCTGAGCATTCATAGGGCTTCTCTCCCGTATGGGTCCTCCGATGCACCCTGAGTTGGGAGCTCACGCTGAAGGTTTTGCCACAATCGGGGCATTCGTGGGGCTTCTCCCCTGTGTGGGTCCGCCGGTGTCTGCTGAGGCTCGAATTGCAGCGGAAGGTTTTCCCGCAGGCCACGCATCCGTACGGCTTGTCTTCCACGTGGATCCTCTGGTGCCGGATGAGGCTTGAACTGCAGGCGAAACGCTTCCCACAGTGAGGACAAGGGTAGGGTTTTTCCCCAGTGTGGATTCTCTCATGGGCAATGAGATTGGAGCTCTGGCTGAAAGTTTTCCCGCACACCGAGCAAGGGTAAGGTTTCTCGCCTTTGTGGGTTCGCCCGTGCGCAATCAGAGCCGATTTCTGACTGAAGCTTCTCCCACATTCAGAGCACCCGTAAGGTTTTATTCCTGTGTGGATTCTTTGGTGGGCGACCAAGCTAGATTTCAGACGGAAGTTCCTCCCGCATTCCGGGCAGGCGTAGGGTTTTTCTTCGGTATGGATTCGCTCGTGGGCAACGCGGCTCGAGAGCTGCCGAAAGCTCTTCCCACACACGCGACATTGGTAAGGTTTCTCCCCCAGGTGGATTCTCTGATGAGCAACAAGAATTGATTTCTTGCCAAAGCTTTTCCTGCAACGGTGACATTTATACAGTTTCGCTCCGGTGTGGATTCTCTTGTGAGCAATAAGTTTGAAGGTACTGCTGAAGCTTTTCCTGCATCGGCGGCACACAAGTTGCCTCTTGCATTTATCTGCGTTGCTTATCTCGCCGGCTCCATTGTGAAGAGGCTGAGTCATGGTTTTACTTGCCCGTTCTTCATTTTTTGGCTCGTTTTCCAAATTTTCTTCCTCCTCCGCAGTGTGGAAATTGGATTTGCTTAACAATTTCTCGCGTAGGCCTACTGGTTCAGAGTTATCCAAACTGGAAATTGCTTCCTTCTCTTCTTCCTGAACCTCTGGTTTCTGTACTGAAAGAACAAAATTAAGTCAAGTTATTACCCCATATAGATGAGGAAAAAAGATTTTTTCACTCTTATAACAAAATCGAAACCCCTTGGATACAACACCACAATACCACATCAGGCACTATTGTGCAATGGCATACAGGTAGTCCTTGACTTACAACCACAGGTAAAGTAAAGGTAAATGTTCCCCCGCACATGTGTGCTAGTTGTTTCCGACTATAGGGGCCGGAGCTCATCTCTGTTTCAAAGCCGAAGAGCCAGCGCTTGTCCGAGGACGTCTCCGTGGTCACGTGGCCGGCATGACTAGACGCCAAAGGCGCACGGAACGCTGTTACCTTCCCACCGTAGCGGTCCCTATTTTTCTACTTGCATTTTTACGTGCTTTCGAACTGCTAGGTTGGCAGGAGCTGGGACGAGTAACAGGCGCTCACTCTGTTACGCGGCACTCGGGATTCGACCCGTGAAACTGCCAACCATCTGATTGGCCACAATTGAGCCCCAAATTTTGCTGCTACGTGAGACAGCTGTTAAGTGAATTTCGGCCCATTTTACCTTTCTTGCCACCGTTCTTAAGTAAATCACTGCAGTTGTCAAGTTAAGTAACAGGGTTGTTAAGTGAATCTGGCTTCCCCATTGACTTTGCTTGTCAGAAGGTTGCAAAAGGGGATCACATGACCGTGGGAGACGGCCACCGTCATAAATATGAGTCAGTTGCCAAATGGCTGACCATGAGGATGTTGTGTGAAACAATGATCATTTTCAGTGCTGTTGTAACTTCAAACGCTCATTAAATGAAATAATAATAATAATAATAATAATAATAATAATAATAATAATAATAATAATAACAACAACAACAACAACATTTTGCACTCCAATATAGAACTGTTATTCTAAAAAAAGTGAGAATAATCAAATAGGAGAGTCTAAAATCAACTACTGACCAAAGTAATCAATATCATATCGTAATATCATATCATAATAGTAAAGTTGGAAGGGACCTTGGAGGTCATCTAGTCCAACCCCCTGCTAAGGCAGGAAACCTTATACCATTTCAGGCAAATGGCTGTCCAGTCTCTTCTTAAAAACTTCCAGTGTTGGAGCATTCACCACCTCTGGAGGCAGGTTGTTCCACTGGTTAATTGTTCTCACTGTCAGGAAGTTTCTCCTTAATTCTAGGTTGCTTCTGTTGTAAGTTGAGGATTACCTGTACAATGTTGGGGCCTATATTTTTAAAAATGTGTAAATAGGTAGTGGCTTCTGCAGGGGATGGTTAAAAAAACACACACACCCAAAAAACAGGATCTGGAAGTTGAACAGTGAATTGAAGACCTGCGTCACAATAACTGAAAGAAAATCCAATTTACCTTGGCAATCTGGATCTATGTTCTGGAGGACGGGACTTTGCTCCATTGGAGATCCAGGAATCTCTCTCAGCTCCTTCAAATGTGGCTGTTTGGGGAACCACAATGCCTTCACAGCTAGAAAAAGGATATTAAAAGCGGTTTTAACAATGATGGCTGTTAAGCTGCCCATTCCAAGATTTGCTCTCCCTTTTCTGTTTAGGAGATAAACAGACTCTCTTTGAGGTCCAGTGCTTCTCACCCTTGGGAGCTTTAAGATGTATGGACTTCAACTCCCAGAATCCCCCTGCCACCAGGGGGGGCGTGTCTGGAAGTTGGAGCCCTCACGTCTTAAAGCTGCCAAGGTTGAGTAATACTGGTTTAGAGCTAAACTCTCTTCCATACCTTTCCTAAGTGCCCCACAATCTCTTACATACAGCCTGCACAAAAATACGTAAAAGGTAAAGGTTCCCCCGCACATGCGTGCTAGTCGTTTCCAACTCTAGGGGCCGGTGCTCATCTCCGTTTCAAAGCCGAAGAGCCAGCGCTTGTCCGAGGACGTCTCCGTGGTCATGTGGCCGGCATGACTAGATGCCAAAGGCGCACGGAATGGTGTTACCTTCCCACCGTAGTGGTCCCTATTTTTCTACTTGCATTTTTTACGTGCTTTCGAACTGCTAGGTTGGCAGAAGCTGGGACAAGTAACAGGCGCTCACTCTGTTACGCGGCACTCGGGATTCGACCCACCAAACTGCCGATCTTCTGATCGACAAGCTCAGCGTCCTAACCCACTGAGCCACCGCTTCCCTTCTGCACAAAAATAACCCTTTCTTAAATAAATGAGGAAAAAAACCCCAGACCAAATAGTTCACCCTTTTCTTTGGCTTCTGGAAGACATTAAAAATGTGAGGAAAGCTTTTTTTTTTAAAAAAAGTTAAAAAATGGAAATGGTCAAATATTGTGGGATTTTTTATGTCAGAGCAGAGGTATTGTGTGAGGGTAAATCAGAGCAGGGACGCGGTGGCTCAGTGGGTTAGGATGCTGAGCCTGTCAATCAGAAGGTCGGCAGTTTGGCGGGTCGAATCCCGAGTGCCGCGTAACAGAGTGAGCGCCTGTTACTCGTCCCAGCTTCTGCCAACCTAGCAGTTCGAAAGCACGTAAAAGTGCAAGTAGAAAAATAGGGACCCCTACGGTGGGAAGGTAACAGCGTTCCGTGCGCCTTTGGCATCTAGTCATGCTGGCCACATGACCACGGAGACGTCCTCGGACAAGCGCTGGCTCTTCGGCTTTGAAACGGAGATGAGCACCGGCCCCTAGAGTCGGAAACGACTAGCACGCATGTGCGGGGGAACCTTTACCTTTATTAATTTAATCCTATTTTATTCTCTCTTTTTCTATTGTTTTTAACTTGCCCTGTGAACCGCCCTGAGTCCTTCGGGAATAGGGCGGGACAGTGCTTTTTTTTGTAAAAGAAAAAGGTGCCGGAACTCACATCATGTCATACAACCCACCTTGCCTACCCTACAAGGTTCCATCCCAAAAAGGTGCCGGAACTCCGTTCTGAGCGTTCTATGAGAAAAAAAAGCCCTGGGGCGGTATATAAATTCAATCAATCAATCAATCAATCAATCAATCAACAAACAAACAAACAAACTCCCAGGGTGCCCAGCTAGAGCTCTGCGATCCATCACTGCCCGAGATTTCAACCAGGGGACAGACAGTTTGCCCCTGAGCTTGTACAGAGCGCTTTCTCAAAGGTTGCCAAGTTCCCGAGTTGCTTGGATTTATATAGGCTCACCTTTGTGCTCTGAAAGGCGATTCCCAACCCCGTGGGCTGCGACCGATGGGGACTGTGAAGTCCAGATGCTGGGGCCGGAGGTGTGTGTGTGTGTGTGTGTGTGTGTGTCCAGATCCTGGGGCCGGTGTGTGTGTGTGTGTCCAGATCCTGGGGCCGGTGTGTGTGTGTGCGCGTGTCCAGATCCTGGGGCCGGTGTGTGTGTGTGTGTGTGTGTGTGTGTGTGTGTCCAGATCCTGGGGCCGGGGTGTGTGTGTGTGTCCAGATCCTGGGGCCGGTGTGTGTGTGTGTGTGTGTGTGTGTGTGTGTGTGTCCAGATCTTGGGGCCGGTGTGTGTGTGTGTGTGTGTGTGTGTGTGTGTGTGTGTGTGTGTGTGTGTAAGGGCCAAGGAGCCTCGACTTCCAAGGAAAGCCTCTGAATTCTTTATGACGTCACGTTCTGGCTTGCTTTGGATCTTCTCGCTCTCCTTTGACGTTCGCCCCGAGTTAGATACACGTGCGAAAGGGCAGCAGCTCCGGGGAGGGTTAACCTAACCCCGTGGGGTGGGATGCGGGTATTTTTTTTCCTTTTTTTTTTGCAAAGTCGCGTGTAAGTAGCTCCTTCCTGCATTGGAGGGAATCCCCCCCGGCTGCGCCCACTAGGCCCGCTTACCGGTCTCCGGATATAAATAACCCCGCCGTCCGGCTGGAAGATCGTCCCCTTCCTCCCGGATCGGCAGCGCGGAGCGAGCGAGGCCAGCCCGTCGCTCGGCGGTCCAGAGCCCTCTGCCGGGCGCCGGCGCTCCGTTGGCGGCTGCTTGCTGGGTCCGGATTACGAAAGGACGAGGATCTCTGGCTGAGCGGAGGGAGGTCCTCTGAGCGGGTGCAGAGGGCTTTTTCTTCGGGGAGAGATTTCCCCGCGGCCGATGACGCGCGCGTCGGTTCTCCCGAGTCGTGTGAAAGCGCGTCGGTTCTCCCGAGTCGTGTGAAAACGCCTCTCTCCGGAAGCGAGTCGAATTGCACTTTTTTTTTTTAATCAGAGCCTTCCTTTTTTTTTTAAATCAGAGCCTTCCTGAAGTTGGGCGGACTTATTTCGACCAAACGTCTCCCGACTTAAGTGCGGATAGGAGCCGTTGGTTTCCTCTTAAGCTGCTGCTGGGTTATTATTTTTGACAAAAACTCGCCCGACTTCTTGCCAACGGGAGCTTTTTGTTTGCTCTTAAACTGCTGAATCATTTTTTTTGGGTTGTTTTGGTTTTTTGATGGCCCTGTGGCAAAAAAAAAGAGCTTTCTTAAAATAAGGGTGGGAAAGTTCTATTTAAGAAAGGATCCACTTTTTTTTTTTGATACCTTTAAGTCAGCGTTGGCTCCTGGTGACCACCTGGACGTGTCTCTGCAGTCTTCTTGGCAACGTTTTCCAGAAGTGATTTGCCATTGGCTCCTTTCTGGGGCTGAGAGAGACTGACTGGCTCAAGGTCACCTGGCTGGCTTGTGTCTTAAGGAAAGACTGGAATACATAGAGAACAATGCAGGTGTCCAATCCAGTCTTGTGCGACTAGGCCAGGGATAGGCAACCTTGGCTCTTTTATGACTCATGGACTTCAACTCCCAGAATTCCTGAGACAGCATAGCTGTCTCAAGAATTCTGGGAGCTGAGGTCCATGAGTCATAAAAGAGCCAAGGTTGCCTACCCCTGGACTAGGCCAAAGCCACTATATTTAAAAGTAGTGAAGGCATGTAAAGAGTAGAGTAGAGTAGAGTAGAGTAGAGTAGAGTAGAGTAGAGTAGAGTAGAACAGAATAGAATTAGTGTAGAGTAGAGTAGAATAGAATAGAATAGAATAGAATTAGAATAGAATAGAGTAGAATAGAATAGAATAGAATTAGAGTAGAATAGAATAGAACAGAATAGAATTAGAGTAGAGTAGAATAGAATAGAATAGAACAGAATAGAATTAGAGTAGAGTAGAGTAGCATAAAATAGAATAGAATAGAATAGAACATAATAGAATTAGTGTATAGTAGAGTAGAATAGAATAGAATTAGAATAGAGTAGAATAGAATAGAATACAATAGAATAGAATTAGAATAGAGTAGAATAGAATTAGAATAGAGTAGAGTAGAATAGAATAGAGTAGAGTAGAGTAGAATAGAATAGAACAGAATAGAATTAGAGTAGAGTAGAGTAGAGTAGAGTAGAGTAGAGTAGAGTAGAGTAGAGTAGAATAGAGTTGATCTGTCCCCAAAAGATGTACTCTCTGTGCAGAATGATTTCCAGAGCTTGGGGCAGGAACTTAGCAGAATAGGCTGTAGGCTTACTTTTTCAGAGGTTTTACCAGTGTATAAGGAGCAAAATGGAAAAGGCCAGTGTATAGCAGAATTCAATATGTGGCTAAAGGAGTGGTGTAAAGGAGAAGGCTTTGGTTATATTTGTCACAATGTCTGTAGCTGGTCCAATGAAAAAATGTACAAAAAGAGATGGTTTGCATCCATCAAAGAAAGGGACTGAGTTACCTAGCAATAAATTCAGATTTTCTGGAGGAATATTTAAACTAAACAATGAGGACAGTGAGTTAATTGATACAGAACATCCCTGTCCCTGGCAATCTAAAAATTATAGGATTATCAGTGCATGTAACATAGATGTGTTTGTGGACAAGAATGTCAACCTTGCTGTCAAGCAAAATCAAGCTTTTAATAGTGAGTGCCACACAAACAGCACTAACCAAATAGGTGGTAAGAAAATAGGGGAACTCAGGCACCACACAGGTTATGTAGAAAGTAAACACAGGGTCAGTCATAAAGGACTCAAATGTCTATACACCAATGCACAGAGTATGAACAGTAAACGGTGAACTAGAAATTCAGGTAAATGAGGGCAGATATGATATTGTTGCCATTACGGAAATGTGCTGGGATGAAACCCACAAATGGAACACACAGCTAAAGGGATTTAAATTATTTAAAAGAAACAGACCAAACAAAAGAGGAGGTGGAGTTGCTCTCTCTATAAGAAATAACTACATCTTTACAGAAATAGAGCACAACGATGATGAAAACTGTTTTAAATGCATTTGGGTCAATATAAAAGGGGGAAAAATGACATTGCCATAGGTGTACACTATAGGCCGCCCAACCAAACAGAGGAAATAGATGAACTTTTTGCTAGTCAGCTAACTAAGGTATGTAGGAAGCACATCACAATAGTAATGGGGGATCCTGACATCAACTGGGAGACAAACTGCCCCAGGTGGAAGATCAAACAGATCCTTGTCCCCCAAAAAGTAGAGAAGGGAACTAGGGGATTAGCTACCTCCTTTTCCTCCTCCTCCTCCTCTTCCTCCTCCTCCTCCTCTTCCTCCTCCTCCTCCTCTTCCTCCTCCTTTTCCTCCTCCTCCTCCTCCTCCTCCTTCCATATCTGTTAATGGACGTTGGCGATCATGTTGGCGATCCTGTTTTTATCAGCAGCCGCACAATAATAATAAAGTTGGAAGGGACCTTGGAGGTCATCTAGTCCAACCCCCTGCTCAGGCAGGAAACCCTATACCATTTCAGACAAATGGCTGTTCAGTCTCTTCTTAAAAACTTCCAGCGATTTGATCCTAGGAAAGCTGCCTTTCTCGGGGTGGTGGTGGTGATGACTTCCTCCTACAAGTCCCTCATTTTGTGCTAATTCAAATATTCCTGAAATATTTGTAATTTGCACAATTTAGGTCCTGTCTGAGTAGACTTGATATTTGTTGTCCTTTTGGGCTCATCACTAAGGGATATTTGGCTGGCATTCTTACTTGGGTGTCTCTGTTGAGATGGGAGATGATTTTGCAGGCTGCTGGGGCAAGGGAAGATACATCCGTGCAGGCCGCAGGGAAGGATTCCCATGGTGGTTATCGCAGTGGCTCCCAAAAGGAGAGCTTTCGGCCAGTGAAGGCAGACAGAGAATTTATGTTAACCAATATTTTGTGCCAATTCCATTTTAGATGTTTGATGTCGCTTCCTGTGAGCTTTCAGCCTGTTTGAAGCAAGCACATGCCCCCAAATTCTTCGCAGCCATGGTTTTGGCTTAGTAAATATGTTGTGTACTGGGTTCTTTGCAGCAAGCAGGAGACGAGGCGAGAGAGTTCAGGCAGGAACATGTTTTATTGAATGCAGGAACTGAACTCTTAACCAAGGCTTCTGTGCAGCTATTTATACTGCTGGCCACTAGGCAGCGGCCAATAGGTTTGAAGGAGCCTGTTGCTGCCCTAGAGCCAACCAATGGTGGTCCTGGAGACTGTTTGTCTGAGGAGCCAGTGACTGTTACTCAACTCCCTGATTAAGCAATCTCCAACAGCAATTAAGACACGTGGTACAGTTCAAGTAAAACAGGCCCAATACATTACAAAATAATTAATGGCTGCCCATTCTCAAGGGTTGCTACCTGAACCCGCCTTAGCTCTTAGTTTAGCGCATCCAGGGCTTGTGATGTAGCCAGGGTACAAGGCCAGGCTATCAAAATTTTTGAAATTGCACACAATGAACCCTGGGATTCCTACTAATGAGACGACCAGTGCAATATATTCTGCCTTATTGGGCAGCATCATCACCTTCTTTCTGGGCCAGGGGGTTCTCTGGGGGGTGGGTTTTCTCATTCTCTCAGCCTAACCCACCTCACAGAGTTGTTGTGGGGAAAACGGGGAGGAAAGTGTGTGTTCAATACCTTCCATCAGCTTGAGTAATTTATAAATTGCTCTGCCCACACATGCTTTGCCCCATCTGATTTCTCTCATCTTTCCCTGAGTTTTCCTACTCACAGCTCTGCGTCGGACCCTGATGGACTTCATCTTGCTAGTTTCTTCCATTTGGGCTCTTTTAAGATCTTCTTGAATCACGATTCTATCTTCATTATTTATCATCTACAAAGAATAGAATAGAATAGAATAGAATAGAATAGAATAGAATAGAATAGAATAGAATAGAATAGAATAGAATAGAATAGAATGGAGCCGGACATCTTTTTTACATTGTGGTGACCAAAACTGGATGCAGTATTCCAGGTGTGGCCTTACCAAGGCATTGTAAAGTGGTATTAGTACTTCACGTGATCTTGATTCTATCCCTCTGTTAATGCAGCCTAGCACAGTGTTGGCTTTTTTGGCAGCTGCAGCACACTGCTGGCTCATATTTAAGTGATTGTCTACTAGGACTCCGAGATCTCTCTCACAGTTACTACTATCGAGCAAGGTACCACCTATACTATACCTGTGCATTTGATTTTTCCTGCCTAAATGTAGAACTTTACTTTTTTCACAATTGAATTTCATTTTGTTGAATTTCATTTTGTCAGATTACTGAGCCTTTATGATTTCTCTTTGCAGGAGAGCATGAAGATGTGGCCATGAACTCCACAGAGGAGAAGGGGCATTTTTGGATCAGGACCCACTCACCTTTGGCCAGGACTCCGTTCTAGAGAATTTGGAAATCGTGGTCCAATTGGAGAAGCAGCTTCCTGCACAAAGGGCCAATCGATTAGGGAAAAATCAAACCGGTCAGCAGTGACGGTCATACCTGGTCTTGACCCAGAGGGGTAACAAGTGATCCAGGGACCTCTTAGCTGTAACTTTAAAAGTGAGTAAACAAATCTTGGTTAAATCTTGGTTTGGAAAATAAGCATTTTTTTTTACCTTTATTGGACAAATGAGCAATGTAGAAAAATTGGGTTTTGCTCCGAAGGTGCTGGAATGAAGGTAAAATATAGTTCCATTGAGGTCTACACACTGAGTGCTATTGGTCAGCCGGTTACGAATCTATCTGGTGGTGATGCTGTCTATCCCACATTTTTCTGCCTTACAGAGAGAAGTAGGCTGTGGTCTACTTTGTCAAATGCCTTACTGAACTCCAAGTATATTGTGTCCCCTGAATTTCCCTGCTCCACTAATTCAGTCACCTGGTCAAAGAATGCGATAAGATTTGTCTGGCGTGATCTGTTTTTGACAAAGCCATGTTGGCTTCTAGCAATAGCTTCTGTGTTTTCACAGATCCATTGCTTGATTATCTTTTCCAGCATCTTACCAAGTACTGAGGTCAGGCTGTTAAGCAATTTCATGAGTCATTAGGCAGACAAAGTCCCAGGGGTTTGCCTTATGTGGGCAGGAGAGGCCATGTGAGTCCTGGCACAGGTCTTGGGTGTGTTTAGGGGTCCTGAAGAAGCTTAGAGATGCTTTGGAAATGATATGAAACAGGCGGCTTGGAGAAGGGCGCAAGGCTGCAAAGGCCTCCAGTCTGGGGATTAAGGCCTCATTTTTCAGTAGCAATGGTGGCACTGGGCTGAAGTCCAGACCTGGGGTCAGTGGCAGCTGACTGAAAGTAGTGAGGGCCCCAGGCCTCCATTTAAGGCCCAGCCCCAGCATTGCTGTCAATCAGGGCTGCTTGGTATGGCTGGGGTGGGGCAATTCGGCTTCCTATTTCAGCACCCCCAACTCTTGCGGGAGGCTGTTCCAAGTGTCCGAGACACCCCTACGTTTCTTGGCAGGGCCCTTCCTCCACTTAAGAACCCATAAAATCACTCCAGAAAGAGTTGTTTGGGATTACGGTTGTCAAGAATCTGACCCCTCGCCTACCCACTGCTTCACTGAATGACTGAGATTCCAGTCCCAATTGTAATCATAAGCTGGGGACTACCTTTGCATTCAGAGCTTCTTTTTCACCTTGTCATACATAGGACAAGCACCAAGGAGGCAAAAGCAGAGTCAATGAACAGCAGAAGAGTTTGCCTCAGAGAGATGTGAAGTGACAAAATCAATGGTGATTTTGTCTGGGGTGTACTGCGGACCTCAGAGGGTTGGACCGGAAGACCTTCACAGTTCCTTCCAAAGCTAAGATTTTGTGATTCTCTTATGTTTCTCAAAAGAAAATACAATTCTTGCATTCTTTTTTCCAGCAGGGAAACAACTGTGTCCAAAGATCTACCTGCAAAACAACTATCAATGGATAGTAGAAACGTAGCACAAGGCAGCAGCCGCCAGAAAGCATGGAGCGTGGGAAACTCTTGGATCCCCATCAGAAACAAGCTGTACTCTGTCGTGGAAAAACCCAATGAAAAGAACAAAAGTCAGCAACACAGAGACAATAATTCTTACTTTAAGATCCAGAGGTTTATTCTTCTAGTAATTTGGAACATAGTATAATAATATAAGGGACGCGGTGGCTCAGTGGGTTAGGACACTGAGCTTGTCGATCAGATGGTCGGCAGTTTGGCAGGTCGAATCCCGAGTGCCACATAACAGAGTGAGCGCCTGTTACTCGTCCCAGCTTCTGCCAACCTAGCAGTTCGAAAGCACGTAAAAATGCAAGTAGAAAAATAGGGACCACTCCGGTGGGAAGGTAACAGCGTTCCGTGCGCCTTTGGCAGTCATGCCGGCCACATGACCACGGAGACGTCCTCGGACAAGCGCTGGCTCTTCGGCTTTGAAACGGAGATGAGCACCGGCCCCTAGAGTCGGAAATGACTAGCACGCATGTGCGGGGGAACCTTTACCTTTACCTTTATAATAACATAGCATTACTTACATCAATAACCCATTGCAATGAGGACCAAGTGGCAATAGTAGATTCCAACAGAACAGCTATAGACCAATGGCCCTGAATCAAACTTTAACCAAGATTTTTATACTTTCCTTCTACCGACCACCCACTCATAATTCTTGCTTTGCACTGACAGTTCCCATCTGAAACTTCTATGCATCTGCTACTTTCTTTTCCTCTTTTCCCACAGTTAGAATACGTAAATTCCAAATATGTATAGAATTACATACTTTGCAATATATATTTCCACAGAGCTCAGCAGATTACAAATAGCACATTCTTATTGTGAAACAGCATAACATTTAAAGTTGAAGCTTTAAATCATTACTAGTTCATAATAGTTCATTCCTATCCTATTAAATAGTGAGGGGCTATATTTTTTTTTATTTCCCACAACTCCAAAAAAGCACAGAAGAACCCATGAATGCTCAGAATGTGGGAAATCCTTTGCTTTCCAGTCCTTCCTTTTAACTCACTGGAAGATCCAAGTGGGAAGCACATCCAGTCAAGGTTTAGAATGTGAGAAATCTTTCTCTGGAAAAGATCCCAAAGATCTCAGAAGCACCCCGCCCAGACTAAAGCCCTATAAATGTGAGGAATGTGACTTATGCTTTTCTGAGACATCAAAAAATCCACACTGGAAAAAAACTTGAATGTGGGAAATCTTTTCTTCGAATAGGAAGTCTTAGAATCCACAAGAGAATTCACATAGGGGAGAAACCTTACAAGTGCTGGGAATGTGGGAAGAGCTTTTCTTGGAATTCATGTCTTTCGGACCATGACAAGATTCATGCTGGAATAAAACCATACAAATGCTTTGAGTGTGGAAAATGTTTCACTCGGAGTTCAGCTCTTTGGAGGCATTGGAAAACACACGGAGGGGATAAAAATGAAAAGTGCCTCGAATGTGGGAAATGTTTTACCTTGAAATCAAGCCTGGTGCAACATCAGAGACTTAACACCAGAGAGAGACCCGATGAATGCCCGGAATGTGAGAGATGATTTGTAAATTCTTCTGTACTTCAGAGACACCAGAAGAGGCACAAAGGGGAGAAACCCTATAAATGTGTGGAGTGTGGGAAAGGTTTTCTTACACAAAGAGAGATTCAGGTTCATGAGACAATCCACACGGGAGAAACCATACAACTGTGGGGAGATTCCCCCAAAACACCACCTTGGAAGGCATCAGAGGGTCCATAAGGGAGAGAAGCCATACAGATGTGTAGAATGTGGAAAATCTTTTGCTTATAAGGGAGGACTTTAGAGTCATCATAAAATCCACACAGGGGAGAAGCCACATCCATGCGACGAATGTGGAAGATTTTATAGTACCCCATCAGCCCTTAAAAGTCATGTGAAAATTCACATGGGAAAAAAATTACAAATGTTTAGATTGTGGGAGAGCATTTGCTGAGGAGTCACAGCTGAATCCTTACAGGAGAGAAGCCCTATAAATGCTCCAAGTGCGATAAATGTTTTTCTCGGAAATATACTCTTTTGGGGCATCAGCGAACCCACACTGGAGAGAAACCATACAAATGTCTGGAGTGTGGGAAATATTTTGCCCAACCTTCAACACTTCGCAGGCACACCCAAAATCACACAGGAGAGTGGCCTGTGTGGAGCGTGAGAAACCTTTTCGTTGTAAATCAAAGCTAAAGATGCATCAGAAAGTCCATAGCGAAGATAAATGGCCGTCAAATTGTTTTTCACACTTACGGCGTTTGCAGCATCCCCATGGTCATGTAATCAACTGTCGTATTTATGACAGTTGCAGTGTCCCAGGGTCTTATGATCAGCTTTTGCTACCTCCTGACAGGCAAAGTCAATGAGAAAGCCAGATTCACTTAACAACTATGTTAATAATGTGGCAAGAAAGGTCGTAAAATGAGGCAAAACTCACTTAACACATAGCAACATAAATTTTGGGCTCAATTGTCATAAGTTAAGAACTACCTGTAGCAATCTTTGGCAGCCAAACATCTGCTCTGTAATAACATTAAGATTAGATTAGATTAGATTTATTAAATTTATATGCCGCCCTTCTCCCCAAGGACTCAGGGTGGCTCACAACAATAAACTAAAAAACATACAGTACAAAATTAAAAAAAGAAACAATGGGTGTAATAAATAAATGACAATTTAACCTAATAAAAGCCAAATTTAAAACCATAGTCAGTCCAGGCCCGCTTGTTGGAACAACCAGGTCTTCAGGTCATGGCGGAAGGACCGAAGGTCGGGGGCCGTCTGCAGCTCCGGAGGCAGTTCATTCTAGAGGGTCGGCGCGCCCACAGAGAAGGCCCTCCCCCTGGGGGTTGCCAGCCGGCATTGCCTAGCCGACAGAACCCTGAGGAGGCTGACTCTGGGAGCGAACTGGGCGATGGGAGGTTGACAATGGCAGCAGGTGGTCTCGCAAGTACCCTGGGCCTAAGCCATGTAGGGCTTTAAAGGTAATTACCAGCACTTTGAATCGCACCTGGAGGGCACCCGGAAGCCAATGCAGCTCGCACAGGAGTGGTGTAACATGGGAGTATCGAGATCCTCCCGTAAGCACCCGCGCGGCCGCATTTTGCACCAGCTGAAGCCTTCCAGTGCACTTTAAGGGCAATCCCATGTAGAGAGCATTACAGTAATCCAGGCGAGAAGTGACAAGGGTGTGGGTGACCGTGCATAGGGCATCTCGGTCCAAAAAGGGGCGCAACTGGTGCACCAGGCGAACCTGTGCAAAGGCCCCCCTGGTCACAGCAGTTAGATGATCTTCCAAGTTAAGCCGTGAATCCAGGAGGACACCCAAGTTGCGGGCCCTTTCTGAGGGGGCAGTACCTCCCCCCCATCAAAAGAGATGGAAATGTTGGGCAATCCGAGATGCCAGTATTCACAGCCACTCAGTCTTGGAGGGGTTCAGCCTGAGTCTGTTCCTTCCCATCCAGACCCACACCGCCTCCAAGCACCGGGACATCACGTCAAGGGCATCACTGGGTTGGCTTGGGGTGGAGATGAACAACTGGGTATCATCCGCATATTAGTGATACCTCACCCCAAAGCCACAGATGATCTCACCCAGCAGCTTCATATAGATGTTAAACAGGAGGGGGGAGAGAACTGACCCCTGAGGTACCCCGCAAGAAAGGGGCCTCAGGGTAGATCTCTGCCCCCCTGCCAATACAAACTGCGAACGGCCCAAGAGGTAGGAGGAGAACCACCGTAAAACAGTGCCTCCCACTCCGAACTCCTCGAGCCGTCGCAGCAGGATACCATGGTTGATGGTATCAAAAGCTGCTGAGAGGTCAAGTAGGACCAGGACAGAGGAGCAACCCCTGTCCCGGGCCCGCCAGAGCTCATCTACCAGTGCAACCAATGCCGTTTCTGTGCTGTAACTGGGCCTGAAACCGGACTGGTATGGGTCCAGATAGTCCGCTTCATCCAGGAATTGCGGGAGCTGACGCGCCACAACACTCTCAACAACCTTCACTACAAAGCGAAGGTTGGAGACAGGATGATAATTATTCAACGAGGCTGGGTCCAGGGCAGGCTTCTTGAGAAGGGGCCGCACCACCACCTCTTTTAAGGCGGAGGGGAAGACACCCTCTATCAATGAAGCGTTGACAACTGCCTGGAGCCAGCCCCCTGTCACCTTCCCGGCGGCCAAAACTAGCCAGGAGGGACATGGGTCCAATAAACAAGTTGTAGCGCTCAGTTTATGCATAATCCTGTCCACATCATCCAAAGAAACAGGGTCAAACTCACCCCAAATGGTATAACCAAGACCTGCCCTCTCCACTCCGCCGGATTCTACCCAGTCGGAGTCCAAACCAGTCCGGATCTGAGCGATTTTGTCCTGCAGATACTGAACAAATTCTTCAGCCCTACCCTGCAAGGGGTCATCCCTCGGTCCCTGATTAAACAGGGAGCGGGTCACTCTAAACAGGGCGGCTGGGCAGTTATCTGCGGACACAATGAGAGCGGAAAAGTAAACACGCTTTGCCGCTTCCATTGCCACTAGGTAAGACTTAAGATAAGTTCTTAGCTGTGTTCGGTCAGATTCGGATCTGCTGGACCTCCAACAGCTCTCTAGGTGTCAGATCCCTGACTTTTACTGTACAATCACCACATGCTAAATAAATAAAATAAACCTCACAGGGTGGTGGTTATGGGGGAAAAAAGACGATGAAGGTCGAAAGATGGATCTGTTCGCTGCCGGGAGTTATTTGTAAAACTAATAAAGGCAGCAAGCAAACAAACACATATCGATCCAAATCTCCAGGAAGAGAGAGCACTGCCTGAAGTGTAACTTAGGCCAGTGGAGTTGTTCTTTGTGCAATGGTGTTGTCATTTGACACCAGTGTGATCTCTGGATGGGTGAGCTGTACTTGTGATGGAGGATCTTTTTGATCCGGTTCATTCTTGACCAGGTTCCTTATTGAACGGCAAGTGGAGAGGATTTGCACAGCTTCAGCTGATGCATCAGTTGGTGCCTTACCTGACACAGGAGGAACTGGCTAGAGTTACTCAGATGTGCATACAGACTACTAGAGACTCAGATGTGCATACAGACTTCATACAGACTACTAGAACGTCTTTTCTCCAGGGTGACCTTTAGAGATCACTCAGAATTTACAACTATCCCCAAACATAAAAGTCATAACAGGCTCCCATTGTTATTGTTGGCCTTCTGTCTTCCACTGTGGGACAATTCACCGTGGAACAAGAGTTACACTATTATTGAAGAAATATTAGAATAGGATCGTTAAAGAAAGGATGCCAAAGGAGGGACAAAATGAAATGTGAATGACAAAAATTAAAACAATTGTTTAATTATTTGCTCATATGCACTGCATTGATGACACTGTTTAACCTTCTCATCCTCTGCCGTCCCCTTCTCCTTTTGCCTTCAGTCTCTCCCTTTGCACAAAGACAACTTCTCAGAGAGTTTGGAATCAGGGTCTCCTGTCTCACTCATTGGCTCATCTCCAAAGGTTTGGGGCCTCATCTGTGACTTTCTCTGTTAGATGTTTTGTGCCAGCCATGGCAGTTCCCCAAAAAGGTCATCAGATGGGAGCAAAGAGGCTTCTTTGCTTCCACTGATGAGCCAAGGGTCTCAGACCCGACAGCCCCATTGGCGAGAGAGTTTTATGGTCAGGGAGGGACCAAGACCCCCCATAAATACCTCTGCACGAGGGGCTGCTCTTTGTTCTAGTTCTAATTCTGCTTCTGCTTCTACTCCTAGTACTTCTTCTGCTTTAGTTATGTAATGCTAGCTTGTTTTCTTTTATTTTATTTCTCTCTCACATGCAGGCATGAATGCTTTCATGCCAAGTATTTCTTTCTCTTTGATCTATCATTGAATAAAGCTAATATGATTGCATCTCTGCGTGATGCCTTTACTTGGAAGCACCTTTAACGATTCATCGTGAGATCACCTCACATTCTCTCCTCATTGCCATTATCCAAATTACAGTGATTTAATTGTTGCCTTGGCGCTAATTCTCTAGAAACCTTTCAGCAACCTTTCATAAGATTTGACGCAAACACCTCAATAATATGTTTTCACCTTGATTTCAAACAAAACCAACTGGTGCCATGGCATTGGAAATCCATGAGTGCATAAATAAGTCTGGAGAGAGAGAAAGGACTTGGGGAGGATTCTGAGGCAGTGTTTTTTTTCTCCAACGAGGTTCAGAAATGAAGCTTTGTCTGGATTCAGTATGAAATAAAAAAAAAAGCTTTCTTCATTTTTCTCTCTCACTCTTTGTATAATTCACGTACGAGGTTGGAAGCTCCATCAGAAACAAGTCATGTTGCTGCTTCTGCTGCTGCTGCTGCTGCTTTAATGGGCTCAGGGAATCTGCTTGTTGCTCAAAGACAAATGCCCCCTGACTCTGCGGCGGGATGAGGTGGCCCCAAAGAATCATTACAGGCCAGGAGAGCTTTCCATTGGTGGCATCATCCCCGCAACCCAGGCTTTTTTGGGAATATTAAGTTTCAAAGAACCTCCTTTGACTCAAGTATTAATGTAAGTCAATCTTCCTGTATGCCATTAGAGTAACTCCATTTCTAAGTTTCACCTTCCACCATTTCATCATTGGGGAATCTATCTTAAACCCAGCAGCTGATAAGCCCAGTGCTTCTTTTGTAAAAGAAAAAGGTGCCGGAACTCACACACATCATACAACCCGCCTTGCCTACCCTACAAGGTTCCATCCAAAAAAGGTGCCGGAACTCCGTTCTGAGCGTTCTATGAGAAAAAAAGCCCTAATAATAATAAATAATAATAATAATAAATAATAATAATAATAATAATAATAATAATAATAATAATAATAATAATAATAATAATAATAATAATAATAAGTGCTTTTTTTGTAAAAGAAAAAGGTGCCAGAACTCACACACGTCATACAACCCGCCTTGCCTACCCTACAAGGTTCCATCCAAAAAAGGTGCCGGAACTCCGTTCTGAGCGTTCTATGAGAAAAAAAGCCCTAATAATAATAATAAATAATAATAATAATAATAATAATAATAATAATAATAAATAATAATAATAATAATAATAATAATAATAATAATAATAATAATAATAATAATAATAATAATAATAATAAGTGCTTTTTTTGTAAAAGAAAAAGGTGCCGGAACTCACACACGTCATACAACCCGCCTTGCCTACCCTACAAGGTTCCATCCAAAAAAGGTGCCGGAACTCTGTTCTGAGCGTTCTATGAGAAAAAAAAAGCCCTGGATAAGCCTCTTTTGAAATTCTTAAGTACAATCATCTTTGCAGGGATATTCTGTTTTTCCTGACCTTGAAGAACAAACAGAAACTTTGTTTGACATCCTCTGAGGAGAAGTAGACTGTGGATAGAGATGAAACAGTGCGTTCTTCCCTTGTAACTCTTCCTTGCCCTATAAAAGGGTCAAAATAGAAACAAAAATGCAAAAATGCTATACTTTTCCTTTACACTGAAAATGTGATAGTCTCTCCCTTTGTTTTTTTTTTGTTTTTTTTTTGGGGGGGGGCACAAGGGTTTTCATGGATAATAGGAAAGAATCCCAGACCTGCATGTATTATTTTTCTGAATTCCCTTGTCTGAGATACCTTTCTTAAACTGATGCCAAATGCTCTAATAATTTGAATGTAAATTAAGATTCCACTTAATGACTTCAGACAGCGGGCATTAAATTACGAACATTTGCAGCAATCAATAATTTATTGGCCTTGTTAAAATTACAGCTGTCTGTGGGTCTTTGTGTCTGAGTGTGCACTTAATGATTCCATATTTAACAGGGAAAATAGATCAAACAACTCCAGTATTAGAAACTAGAGTGTCTGAGTGTGCACTTAATGATTCCATATTTAACAGGGAAAATAGATCAAACAACTCCAGTACTAGAAACTAGAGGACATAATTGTAGAGAAAAAGAAAGCACATTAAAGTCAGACTGCAATCTTAGACCAATTCCAAGGATATTCATGACAGAGAATAAGAATAAGGCAAAGAATGAGCCAAAGCTAAAAATACATAGATTCCTTTAGGCCTAGATATATTTGGGGAGATCTCTTTGTTTTCAGAGAATACAAGCCACGATGCTCAACCTCTGGAACATCCTGTTTCCTGGGGTGATTGGCTGATTGAATTTTAAATGTTTGATTCCTATTTATTGTTTTAGGTTTTATGCAGTACTTTAATTATATGACTTTAAGCTGCCTACTGTAGAGTTGCCTCAGCAAGGTGGATGGCACAGAATTTTATTAATTAATTAAATAACTGAAACTATCCATTAAAATATGTTCAATGTACAAAATCTGTTTCCCCCCAAAAACAGATTTGGTTAGTGCCTTTGAAATATAGTCGGGTATCACTTATTAATGTGTTTTATTGATTTTTATCATTTTTATGTTACACTTTTTCAGGTTTGCTCTAACCTATTCAGAATGCTTGAACAAAGGCATATTGTAAGTATTTTTGTAACAGATTAAACCAGACATTCTTTTGATTGATTTCTGTATGTTTAATAAATTATCTCTACAGAATAAAAGGGGCACAATACTGGAAAATCCTGTCCTTCATTTTTGCCATCCAGGAGATCAACCAGGATTACCATATCTTACCCAACATCACCCTGGGTTACAATATCTATGAAAATTATTTTGATTCAGGAAAGACTTCAGAGGCTTTGCTGGACCTGCTTTCAGATGGGGAGGCCAACGTCCCCAACTACAGTTGTGGGAAACAGAGAAACACAATGGCTGTTCTAGAAGGGGCTGAAACTGGGTTCTCCATTCAGATATCATCTATGTTAGAGACCTACAAAATCCCACAGGTGAGTCTTTGCTGGGAAGACCAGTTTTAATCATGCAGCTTTCAATTAGATGTCCTCCCCTGTATATGGAGACCAGAGTTTGTTATGGAAATTGTTAGGCATATGGTGTTAGCCTACAATGTTGGGTTGAAAATATATTAACCATGATGTTATCTCTTTAAGATGTTAATTGGCCAATGGGTGTGTAAGTGTTCTCGTGGCCATAAGAGGAAGCTAGGAACGTAGCTTCTCTCTCTCTGAATTCACTGCGCTCTACTATTACTGTTTTTGCTCTGTTACCTGAACTGTGTATTGACCTCTGGACCGGTAAGAAGACTTTGTATTTTGGATTACTCCTTGGACTGTTACTATTGTGTATGACCTGGACTGTTTATTTTTGACTGTGCATTTTTGTTCTTACACCACCTTAAAGTAAACTACTTTTTGCTTTTACAACTCAGTGTACTCTTGTGTTTACTGTGTGACTCTTACTGTTCTCAGTACCCTTCCTTGTCTGTGCAACTCTTTGGTAGCACAAGGAGACCTCTGCACAACAAATTCCTTAACAGAAATGATTGGTCTTAAGAATGAAACTTCAGGTTATCTGAAGGCAGAGAAGGAGTAAAGCAAATATATCTGCTCTTTCCCTGTTCCCAAGTTCAGATTTGGGAAACATTTTTCTAAGGTAAAATATTCTACACTCAAGAAGCAAATGGGAGAGAGGCAATGCATGAATCAATGGGAGAGTACAGAAGTCTTCACTGCAAGAAGTGGAACTAACCCCTCATTAGAGACAGAATTGATGTCTTACATCTGTCATGGGTCTCACTTTTCCTTCCTTTTCAGATTAGTTACAATTTTGTTTCTCAGATTCTGATGGATAAAACTGACTTTCCTTTCTTCTACCCAATGGTCCCTGCTGAAGGATTCCAGTATTCAGGGATGGTCAAGCTGGTCCAACATTTCAGGTGGACTTTGGTTGGTCTGCTTGCTCTGGACACTGACCAGGGGCAGAAATTCATGACAACATTGACTTCCATGCTGATAAGCAATGGCGTTTGTCCAGTGATATCACAGACATTCTTGCCAACTACCTACGAGTTCTTAATAGATATTCCGCTATATCAAAACTGGAGACAAGTGAACGTCTTTCTTTATGCTGCAGAGTTTGACTCAATTGGCACTGGAATAGCACTTTTATATCTAGTACATCAAAATACTGAGGAACCTTTTGCAGGAAAAGTCCTGGTGACAACAGTGCTCTGGGACTTACAACTTTTTTTCACAGAGCAGAAATTTCCCTCTGAATTCATCCAAAGCATTCTTTCCTTTCTTTTGAAGACAAATCAAATGACAACATATGGTGGGCATATTCAGTTTTACTATTCCATTAGACGTTTTGCAGAAAAATCCTTCATGTGCTCCTACACCAAGGATGCCTTTTCTGTGAAAGTCTGGAGACGGTGCAGAGAAAGAGAAGAACTTGAGGTTCTGCCACAATATGTGGTGGATCGGATCATGCGCTTAGACAATCATTTTATTTACAACACCATCTGGGCTGTGGCACGGGCCTTATATGCAGCCTATTTATCCAGATCCAACAGGAAAAAGATAGAAGGTGGTAAGAGCTTAGATGCACCAAGACTGAAGGCTTGGCAGGTATTTCTTGCTGATACATGCACCTCTCCTGCAGCTAAGAATCCATTTGGTAATTGTAAGAATTGGGCAGCTATTCTAAAAATATCATTTATTCTGAGAAGAAATTAATTGAAAGCCAACTTTCCATTTATCTTCTTTTTTGCATTCCTTCACTCCTTTCCCTGCTTTGGAAACATATGACCTTTTAAAATTGGTTTCCAAAAAGAAATAATTACAAAAACTGGAAACTCTACAGAATTGTTTCTCTATCACATTTCACAGTGTTTGTCCAGTTTATATAGAAATAGTAAGTGGATAGGGGTTACAATTCAATGTTGATTGATTGTCTCCTGAAAAAGGGTCTTTCCACAGAAATCTGGACATCTTATCTAAACCTTCCCATTTTTTCTTCCATTCCAGCTTCATCCCTTCCTTGGAAACTCTGAATTTTATAATAAATCAATAGAAGGAGTGTATCTGGATGGGAAGGGAGAACTAACAGTGGATCTGGACATTTTCAATTGGCTATGTCACAACAGGTCAATCAATAGAGTGATGTTTGGCAGCCTAGAAAAACAGGGATCCCTGGATTTCAAGTTCATGGTCAATCCACAGGGTGTGGCAAAGATCAATAAGTTGAAGAAGGTGGAGAAAATCTTTATTTCAGTTTTTGTGAATCTCTTACCAACAAGATTGTTTTCTTGGAACAGGGAGTGGCTTTGCATGTCATTTACATCCTCCAAGAGAAGCAGTAAATTGGTTGGGTAGATATCAAGCTGTCTTTAAGAAATATATCTTTATCTATTTAAGGAACCTATTCACTAATCTCAGACGTGAGGAATGTTTGACTAGGGTAGGTTTGGTTTCTTTCCCCAAAGGAAAAAAAATGCATTAAACTTTATTTTTTCAGCAATTTAACATGTATATTTGGAACCTAAACTAAAATGTACATGTACAAAATATTAGAAAAAAAGAATGGAAGCAACATGCAAACAAGCACATTTCTGAGCTCTTTATATAAGGTTTGGAGATCACCAAGCTCTCTCTCTCTTTTTCCCCTTTCTGGAAATTAATTCATAAATCATTTTCTGGTCTTCCTTCCTTTGTTCAGCCCCTGCCTCCTTCCAGGTGTGTGGAAAGCTGCCATCCCGGATTCATGAAGGTAGCTCAGGAAGGGAAGCCCATCTGCTGCTACGGCTGTCTTCCCTGTGCAGAAGGAACCATCTCCACCATGGAAGGTGGGTGACACCAGAGGAAAGGGGAAACTTTCCTTTTCAGGAAGACCACGTACCCCAAAATATTCTATGAGGGAATTTTGATCAGCTTTTTTAGCAATTCACAAATTTCTAATATGTATATATTTTTTTCCTAGTAAGTGATAAGAAATGACCCTGGAGGTTAAAATAGGAGCAGAACATTTTAAAATATTGGAGCAAAGATATCTTAGTTTTAACAGGGAGATTCCCTCTGATCCTTTGTTTTCATCATACCTTTCATGTTTAAAATTACTATATATCCCATTTCCCATAAGGGACGTGGTGGCTCAGTGGGTTAGGACACTGAGCTTGTCGATCAGGTGGTCGGCAGTTTGGTGGGTCGAATCCTGAGTGCCGCGTAACAGAGTGAGCGCCTGTTACTCGTCCCAGCTTCTGCCAACCTAGCAGTTCGAAAGCACGTAAAAATGCAAGTAGAAAAATAGGGACCACTACGGTGGGAAGGTAACAGCGTTCCGTGCGCCTTTGGTGTCTAGTCATGCCGGCCACATGACCATGGAGACGTCCTTGGACAAGCGCTGGCTCTTCGGCTTTGAAACGGAGATGAGCACCGGCCCCTAGAGTTGGAAATGACTAGCACGCATGTGCGGGGGAACCTTTACCCTTACTTTTACCATTTCCCATAAAAGTGAGAGGTTCCAGAACATGTCATGTATTATATTTATTTATTTATTTATTTATTTATTTATTTATTTATTTATTTATTTATTTTATTTAATTTCTATACCACCCTTCTCCCGAAGGACTCAGGGCGGTGTACAGGGCAATACAATAAAATACAATATACAAAAGTTAAAAAATATTAAATACTACAGCCCAATTCAATAAGTTAATACAATAATATTAAAATACCCCTAAACCCATCAGACCAGGCCGGCTTGTTCAAATAAGTAAGTTTTCAGATCACGGCGGAAAGAGCGAAGGTCGGGAGCCATCCAGAGCTCAACTGGTAATTGATTCCAAAGGGCTGGCGCGCCCACAGAGAATGCTCTCCCCCTGGGGGCCACCAGTCGACACTCTTTGACCGACGGCACCCTAAGGAGGCCCTCTCTGTGGGAGCGCACTGGATGAAGGGAAGTTGATGCCGGCCACAGGTGCTCCCATAAGTAACCCGGACCCATGCCATTTAGGGCTTTATAGGTCATAACCAGCACCTTGCATCTTATCAGGTGGAAGCAACCATTATTCTGCCTACAATACAGGCATCTCCCCAGAATGATTGCCTTTAATTTGGAACAGATAGATAATGTTCCATGGCACTGGTCCCCACTCTTTTTGGCACCAGGGGCTGTATTGGCACCAGGGACAACTTTTCCATGGACCAGGGGGGAGAGGAGTACACAACCTACATCCTTCACATGTGAAATATATAGTACGGTTCACATTCCTATGAGAATCTAATGCCTGATAATGATAACTTTATTGTCACTTTGAATGTACACCAATCGGCATACATCAAAATGAAATTTCGTTGCATACAGCTCTCAAAGGGTCACCACCTCTGATATATACTCCTTGTTCGGGGCCTGCTCAAATTTCACATTGTCCATTTTAGTCTCTAGGGAATGAACGATGGCAAACAGGACAGATGGAAATGGGGCTCCATGTGGATTAGCCCTCAAGTTAGCTTGTATTCTTTCCTTTTTCTGATCCTGACTTTTCCACCCTTTCCTTAAAGAGGCCTTGCTTCTTTTCACCCCTGGAGCATGCTGCTGCCGCCGCCACCAACTCCTCCAAAAGCCTCTCTCTCTTCCTCTGGGCCTGCCGACAGCCTCATCCAGTTCCTTTGCTCCATAAGCTCCAGGTCCTCTCCTCCTCTGCCTCCTCTGGAAACAGCCCTGATTTGCAATACAATCCATCACTGGGCCAGCAGTCAGATCTTGCTGCTGGTAGAACAAATTCAAACAGCGCCAACGACTTTTAACGGTCTCACCAGCAGTTCCAAAACAACTAGAAACTCACCATGCCAGCAAAGATTGTCGGTCGTATGTCGTGTGTTACCTTAGTTCCACCATGTTGCTCAAACACATTAAAATCTTCCTGATCATGTGGCCTATAGCCCTTACTATCCCTCCAAAACTATTCGCCTTCAAGAGCCAATGCAGCCGCAGCCATTCCAGGCGCCGCCATCTTAGAACTGAGGCAAAGCTAAGACAGTAACTGCAAATATAAATGAAGCTTTGCTTGCTTTCCCACTGCTCACCTCCAGGTCTGTGGCCTGGTTCCTAACAGGCCATGGACTAGTACTCGTCCACAGCCCCGGGGGTTGGGGACCACTGTTCAATGCAGCTTAGGAAGAGTTCTTTCCTGGATCTCTTGTGGCTGCACAATGACTTAAGGCTAATTTTCCTCTTGATCACACCTGCCTGTATTTTCCAACAAAGGCTATCTCCTAAATCAGACTGCAGCCAGCTATCTTCAATTAAGATAGTTACTCCCTAGCTTGGCAAACAGCCTCATTGAAAAACTTTGCTCTGTTCCATGCTCTACTTATACAGTTGCAAGGCTTGGCAACTATACTTCATCATCTAACTGCTCCAACTCTTAGGATAGAGCCAGTATTTGATCAGCCCCACATGACTCACATATTGGAACTTTGGGCAAGAGTGACCAAGTCATATTGGTATTCAATATAATGCAAATACAAGCAATAGAACATAAACCAGCCAGTGTTTTTAAACTTTAAAAGACCTGATTTTAGCAAACTCAGAGAAAGCCTAAGAAAAATTCCATGGATGTAAATCCAAAAGAGGAAAACAACTCAAGAAGCATGGGAAACTCTGAAAAATATGATCACAAAAACTCAGTTCAGCACAATGCCACTGAAAAAGAAAAACAAGAAATCCAAGAAGAAACCAGCATGGCTACACAAAGATCTCTCTGATAAACTGAAAGACAAAGCAAATAAAAATGGAAAGAGGGACACATAACTAAGGCAGAATATCAGCAGACAGCCCAAATCTGCAGAGATGAAGTCAGGAAAGGAAAGGCTCAGAATGAACAGAGACTTGAAACAAAAGTCAAAGATATTTTTTAAAAATGTTTCTTTTAACATATAAATAACAAGGAAAAAGTCAAGGAAACAGCTGGTCCACTTAAGAGAGAAGATGGCAAGGAAGTAACAGGCAGTAGAGAGAAAGCAGAGCTGCTTAACTCATTCTTTGCATCAGTCTTAACGCAAAAGAAAATATTGCCCAATCTATCAAAAACCTAACTGTAAAAGACAGACTAAAAATCAAAATTAAAATAAGCAAGAAAATGGTTAGAGACCATCTATCTGATCTTGATGCATATGAAATCACTGGGACCTGGTGGGTTACATCGCAGAGTTCTGAAGGAGCTGGCAGATGTTATCTTAGAACCATTGTACCAGATCTTTCAAAAATCCTTGAGCACCAGAGAGCTACCTGAGGATTGGAAAAGAGCTAATATGGTTCCCATCTTCAAAAAAGGAGAAGAAAAAAAAAACCAGACCCAGGAAATTACAGACCAATCAGCCTAACATCAATACCTGGGAAGATAGTGGAAAAAATAATAAAAAAAAAACAGATCTGTGAACTTCTAAAAAACAAATAAAGTTATAACTAAATGCCAGCACGGGTTTGTTAAAAACAGGTCATGCCAAACCAATCTTATTTCATTCTTTGACAAAGTGACTAAATTAGTAGACCAGCAAAATGCTATGGACGTAGTATACTTAGACTTCAGTAAGGCATTTGATAAAGTAGACCACAACCTACTCCTTGGTAAGCTAGAAAAATATGGGATAGACAGCATCACCACCAGATGGATTTGTAACTTGCTGACAAACCATACTCAATGAGTTGTCCTTAATTGTACTACATCTACATGGAGGGAAGTAAGCAGTGGAGTACCAAAAGGTTCTGTCTTAGGCCCGGTACTATTCAATATCTTCATAAATGAGGGAATAGAAGGGGAACTCATCAAATTTGCAGATGACATTAAGCTGGCAAGAATAGCCAACACCCTGGAAGACAAGTTCAGGATCCAGAAAGATCTTGATAGACTTGAATAAAAAAATCCAAAAAAATGAAATTTAATGTGGAGAAAAACAAGGTTTTACATTTAGGCTGGAAAAACCAAAGGTATAAGTATAGATTAGGTGAAACCTGGCTCAAAAACATAACAGTGAGAGGGAACTTGGAGTCCTAGTGGATGATCATTTAAATATGAGCCAGCAGTATGCAGCCGCACTCAAAAAAAGCTACTACAATCCTTGGTTGTATAAACAGAGGTATAGAAACAAAATCAAATGAAGTATTAGTACCACTTTACAAAGCCTTAGTAAGGCCTCACCTGGAATACTGCATCCAGTTTTGGTCACCACATTACAAAAAAGATGTTGAGACTTGGACAAAGTGCAAAGAGCAACTAAGATGATTAAAGGCCTGCAGGCTAAAACATATGAAGAATGGTTGCAAGATTTGGGTTTGGCTAATCTAGAGAAAAGAAGGACTAGAGGGGACATGATAGCATTGTTCTAGGGTTTCCTGCCTTAGCAGGGGGTTGGACTAGATGACCTCCAAGGTCCCTTCCTTCTTCTTCTTCTTCTTCTTCCTCCTCCTCCTCCTCCTCCTCCTCCTCCTCCTCCTCCTCCTCCTCCTCCTCCTCCTCCTCCTCCTCCTCCTCCTCCTCATTATTATTATTATTATTATTATTATTATTATTATTATTATTATTATTATTATTATTTTGGTGATGGTCTTTAAGTCCTTACATGGCATGGGTCCGGAGTACCTCGGGGACCACCTGCTGCCGGCGTCAACTTCCCTCCGCCCTGTGCGTTCCCACAGAGAGGGCCTCCTCAGGGTGCCTCCGGTCAGAGAATGCCGGCTGGTGGCCCCCAGGGGGAGGGCCTTCTTTGTGGGCGCTCCGGCTTTATGGAACCAACTGCCGGTTGAGCTCCGGACGGCACCGGACCTTCGCTCCTTCCGGCGCGGTCTGAAGACCCATTTATTTGAACAAGCTGGCCTGGCCTGATGGGGGAATGTTAGGGTTTTTAATGGTTTTTTTACTGTAATTGTTTTATCTGGGCAATTATTTAATCCTTTTTTAATTTTTGTATTTCTATTTATATATGCCCTGTTCACCGCCCTGAGTCCTTCGGGAGAAGGGCGGTATATAAATTTAATAAATATAATAATAATAATAATAATAATAATAATAATAATAATAATAATAATAATAATAATAATAATAATAATAATAATATAATAATAATAATAATAATAATAATAATAATAATAATAATAATAATAATAATAATAATAATAATAATAATTAGTATTAGTATTAGTATTAGTATTAGTATTAGTATTAGAGTGGCTACCACAAAGAAGAGGGGGTCAACTTATTTTCCAAAGCACCAGAAGGCAAGACAGGAAATGATGGGTGGAAACTAATCAAGGAGAGAAGCAATCTGAAACTAAGCAGAAATTTCCTAACAGTTACAACAATTAACCAGTGGAACAGCTTTGCCTTCAGAAGTTGTGGGTGCTTCATCACTGGAGGTTTTTAAGAATAGACTGGACAGCCACTTGTCTGAAATGTTATAGGGTCTCCTGCTTGAGCAGGGGACTGGACTAGAAGACCTCCAAGGTTCCTTCCAGCTCTGTTCTGATTGACTGACTCCTGGCTTGGTGTCTGGTGAGGCTGACATACCATTAGTTCAGCTTTTTCAGAGTCAGAATCAGAATCTGAGTCCTGGGTCATGACAGGTCCTTTCTTTCTGTGCTGTTTGACTGCCTGTCAGGTGTAAGAGTGAACCTCTTGTTTTCTTTGTTTGTTTCTTCTCCAGTAAAATGAGGATCATCTGGCTCTTCTATTTTTCTCTTCAGCCATTGATACACAGGCTGAATCTTTTTTTCTGAACAGGTACAGAAATGCAACAATAAAACGTTACATCTTGCTTACTTGTTTGTTCCATCTGCATCAGACATGTCAAACACAAGGCCCGGGGGCCGGATCCGGCCCGCAAAGTGGTTTCATGCGGCCCATGAAGCCATCCTGGAAGCAGCAAGGGAACGGACCCCACTGCCTTGGCCCTGGCCCAGAGACCCTCCTTCTGCCAGAGACCCTCAGATCTGTCCCACTCTTGCCCAGGCCCCCATAGGCACCCTTGATGTGAATGATGTACAGCTGGCCACGCCCACCCAGTAGGCCATACGCACTCTAGCCACGCCCACCCAGTAGGCCACGCCCACCCTGGCCATACCCACCCGGCCCCTTGAGGGCAACCGCAATGCTGATGCGGCCCTCAATGAAATTGAGTTTGACACCCCTGATCTACATGGAGACAGTCTTCAAAAATCCATGTCTAAAGGGAAGCAATGGTTCCCTTCTGTCTAGTTATGGATGAGAGGGGCAAAGAAGCAGGGAAAGCTACCAGTAAGGATGAACAGAGACCAGACAATAAAATTGCATCTCCAGGACTAAATCTGGGCAGGCAGTATTTTTTGTATTAGCTTCAGTGACACATTCTCTATATGTGAAAGAGGAATGTCTGGTTTCATTAAATGTCCTCTCAGAAAAATGAAACTTGAAGAGAGCACAGAAACCATGGTTACAACCTTTTGCTCATTTCAAGAAGCTTCCTCAACAGTTGGCAGCCCAGCCAACACGTCAAGTCAGCGCTGTAAAAAAAGAAAAAGTTTTAAGATAAATGTTACTCTTGTTCTTTTTCAGATGCAGAAAAATGCAGCAAATGTTCAGAAGATCAACATCCAAATGACAATCGAGATCACTGTATCCCCAAAATAAAGACTTTCCTATCCTATCAAGAAAAAATGGGGATCATCTTGACTTCCATTGCTTTGTTCCTCTCTTTCATCACATGCTTTGTCTTGGGAACTTTCATTAAATTCCAAGAAACTCCCATTGTCAAAGCCAACAATCAGAAACTCTCTTATACCCTTCTTGTTTGTCTCCTGCTTTCCTTCTTCACCTGCTTCTTGTTCATTGGCCAGCCAAGGAAATCCACTTGCCTGCTTCGACAAACGGCCTTCAGCATCGTCTTCTCTGCTGCCATTTCTTCTGTCTTAGTCAAAACAATCACAGTGGTGCTGGCTTTCTTGGCCACAAAACCAGGGAATCAAGTGCAGAGATGGCTGGGAAAGACATTGACCAACTACATTATCCTTTCTTGCTCTGGTCTCCAAATTGCCTTCTGCAGCATCTGGTTGGGTGCTTTTCCCCCTTTCCCTGAGTCTGACATGCACTCACAATCTGGAGAAATCATTCTACAGTGCAATGAAGGTTCTGTCACCATGTTCTATGGTGCCCTTGGCTATATGGGCTTCCTAGCTGCCATCTGCTTTACAGTGGCTTTCCTGGCTAGAAATCTCCCTGGGGCCTTCAATGAAGCCAAGCTGATCACCTTCAGCATGCTGGTCTTCTGTAGTGTTTGGGTGTCCTTTGTGCCCACTTACCTGAGCACCAAAGGGAAATACATGGTGGCTGTGCAAGTCTTCTCCATCTTGGCCTCTAGTGCAGGACTTCTGGGCTGCATCTTCATGCCCAAGTGTTTCATTATTTTCCTAAGACCAGATCTGAATACAAAAGAATATGTGATGTCAAAATAAAATAGAAATGTGAGTTTTGGGAAGGTATATTCCCAAATATCAGTTAATAATTTTGACATTTTAATTTCCCACTCCCAAAACCACTACAAAAAGTCACATTTATTTCAAGTCACAGTAGAAAAGGACTACAGGTAGTCCTTGAGTTACAACAATTTGTTTAGTGATTGTTTGAAGTTACAACCACATTGAAAAAGTGACATGACCAATTTTCACATTTATGACCATTGTGGCATCCCCATGGTTACATTATCCAAATTCAGATGTTTCTCAACTGACTTGTATTTATTACAGGTGCAGCGCCCAGGGTCATGTGATCACCCTTTGTGTCCTTCTGACAAGCAAATTCCATAGGGAAGTCAGATTCACTTAACAGCCATATTAGTAACTCAACAACTGCAGTGATTTGCTTACAGTTGTAGCAAAAAATGTGTTGATATGGGGCAGAGCTCATTTAACAAATGTCTCACCGAGCAATAAAAATTTGGGGCTCAATTGTTGTCATAAGTCGAGGACCACTCAATCATTTTTTAATAAATATATCCCATTTTCTCTTTGCAGTCAGATGTATAGAAAAGTACATGAATGAGTATGAGTTGTTTTCATGACATCAGAGTCAGGTTGCAAGGCATGGATGGATTGGATCCCACCTAGAGGTTTGTATGTAGACTCAACAGACAGTGAATCAAGCACTGATGCCCTTCCAGGTCATTCTCCTGTTTCCTCTCTGGTCAACATGGGTGCCAAGAAGATGGGAAGAACTCCCTAGACTGAGAGTCCTGTCAAAGTGAGTAAATGGCAAGATTCTGGTCCAGAATTCTTTCTACTTGCAACTGAATTATGATCTCACCATAGCAACATGGTGATGGAAATCCCTTCCAACTCTGATATCTGCTCTGAGATAAAGAACAGGTTTAATGTACATCTGCCTTGATGTGTCTGGCCTGAGATTTCCTGCAAGAAACTCATAATTGCCAAGGAGGACACAAATTCCTGGTCTTTATCAGATCTTTTATGAAGTTCCCCATCAGAAACCAGTTCCAGAAATCTGTGAAAGGATACCATGGCCAGCCAGGCAGTTGTTATACCAATAGGATACTCAGTTTGTCTCTATATCCCAGACTAACATGTTGACACATGCACCCTGGCACTCATGTGATGTTGGGAGATAATGCAAAGAGATACTGGGAATGGTCAAACAGCTGCATGTTGCTTGGAGCAGGATGTTCCCAAAACACTGTTGCTTGGCTCTCAGACTGTAAAGATGATGGTGAGAGAATTGTACTTTCAGTCTTGCAAGATACTTTTAATGTAGCTTTACAATAAAAAAATAATTTGTTTATCTGGCTGTGCTTTCCACCTGGTCTATCTGGTAAAGCTGACAGGAGCAGAGTCTAATGATAAGGGTTCTCATGGTTAAAGCTACTCCTATTCTGTTTTCAGACAAGGTAACATTACTGCTTTGCCAAACCTGATTTCAGTGATATATGCCAGGACTGTTGCATAACCCTTCATCAAGTTGTTGATAGTCTTTGGGTAAACAGATAGTCATTAAGCATTGGCACATTGAGGCCAAGATCTTTAGCAATTCACCGTGGAAGTCAGGATAGCCATTAGATTATAGGGGCACTTTGGTTTATTCCTGCCAATCTAATACTCCCCACTTTGCCTCCCTTGGCCCAACACTAAAGGGATGTAACTACCCCTGCCGCTCCTGCCTGGGTTGATGAACCCATTCTGCTTTTCAGCTGGCATTACACCTTCAAATCCTCAACCAATCCCATTATTCAGACTCACTATTGGAACACCACTCAGATGGGCCTCTGACATCCAACTTTTCATAACTCACATACATCTACTGTATGTTCATACCTTTCCTCTGTGATAGTACTAGAGCCTCAGTCTACCACATACTATCCCACTAATGTTGGCTCTATGGCCTTCATCCTCCAATCTGCCTCTCACTACATAGTGGCCATCCAGTCCTCTCTCATTTCTCATCCCTGTGGTCCCCAAATCAAGTTGATATAGAGAGATGTAAGGCCATGATTATCTTATTAGGACAATCCCATACACTTGCAATGGGATTTTTTGTGTGTGGTATCTGGCCAAACTTCCCTTCCCTCTTAATTTATGGAAGACGCTTTCCTCCTTGTTTTATTGCTTCCATCCTCCCTTTTGGTTCCCGAAGAAAAAAAAGTGCAGAAAGTAACCTGAGCTTGCATACCTATAGTAACTTGAGATCCGTTACCTATGAATATGTATGCTTATATTGTCTGTTGTTTATGCATTAATCTCTTTCACCTTTCAGAGCAGTATAAATATGACTGCATCCCTTTGTTTAGTGGGGTATCTCAATATTTTTGGAAGGAGTCCCAACAGCACATTGTAGTAAGCCTTATTTGCTTTGGCTCCTGCATTTCATTCCACACAGGGATCCAGAACTACAGGAATGGAGAAAGACTGTTTTGTATTTTAAAAAGTAAGATAAATTTGGTTTTTTAAGCAATGGTTAAAATGGGTAATGTAATCTGAATGGTATCTGAAAAGGTATAGGATCTTGAGCAGGAGGTCCTATACCATTTCAGATAAATGGTTGTCCTATCTCTTTTTGAAAGCCTCCAATTGTAATTATTGCAATATAAGTGTCAGGACCCACCCCAATCCATGACTTAGGAAAACAAAAACTCTTGGAGTCAGTTCTAGTCCAAAAGGAATTTTTACTAGGACATGCTTGGTTGTGGAAATACAAGACAGGACTTGGTATTGTTTTACAAATTGAAACTTTATAAAGAGTTCCCGGTTCAACCCCCCTTCCATCAACCCCATTTGGTCAGCCCCCCATCATTTTATTTATTTATTTATTTATTTATTTATTTATTTATTTATTTATTTATTTATTAAATTTTTATACCGCCCTTCTCCCGAAGGACTCAGGGCGGTGTACAGGGCAATAAATATCAAAATGTAAATACAAAAGTTAAAAAGAGATTAAAAAGAATTAAATAAATTATGCCCCAAAATACAATACTAAAAATATATTAAGAACTTATTTAAATCCAACCCCAAACCCATCAGACCAGGCCAGATTGTTCAAATAGATAAGTTTTTAAATCGCGCCGGAAGGAGCGCAGGTCGGGGGCCATCCGGAGCTCAACCGGAAGGCGGTTCCACAGGTCTGGCGCGCCCACAGAGAACGCCCTGCCCCTGGGGCCACCAATCAACATTCTTTGATCGGAGGCACCCTGAGGAGGCCCTCTCTGTGGGAGCGCACTGGACGGAGGGAGGTTGATGCCGGCAGCAGGTGCTGCCGTAGGTAATCCGGACCCATGCCATTTTACTTCGTGTCATCCCTTTCGTGGGAAAAAGGGAACTTTGATTCTTTATGGTTATTGCCTTCTTCCTCTACAGATTCAAATGGAGACACAGGCCAGATGCCTTCTTCTCTAACCCTCCCTTTTGTTCAAAAGGTTTCCCTTGGTCTTTGAAATAACCTAAGGCAGGCTGAATCCACATCCGCTCCTCCTTCCTCGGGAGATGGCAGAATCCCGGGGGGGATAATGTTTTAAACATACATTTATGAATGTGATATAAATGGATTCTGACAATAAGACAAAATTGAACATAGGCTTCCCTGTGTCAGGAAACAGGAAAATGACTTCACAGGAAGACAAGAGCTAGATTTTATTGAGATAGTAGCAGAAACTTACAAATCTGTAGTGTTTTTCCTCCCCTCCTTCCTATATTCCAGGGAGCCAGGAAAGAGTCATCCCAAGTCCCCTCTTATTTCTATCTCCCTTCTCAGGGCTTCAGCAAGGTTTCTAACTTTTTTATTTATGTAATGAACACTAAATATTGTTGCGGGGGAACCTTTGCCTTTACCTTTAACTGTTGCATTGTTCCATGATCTCTCTGTTTTCCCTTGCATCTACAGTCAAGAACAGCCTCTGCTTAGTCAATTACGTGCCAGGTGGAAAGAAGATCAGAAAATTGGTTTCTCAATGACTGATGAAAATTTGATAAAGCAAATTAGAAACCAGGGTCCAGCACATATCAAACGGATTTATCTTGCATTGATAGATATTGACTCAGAAACAGAACTTGTTAAAGACTGTATGATAAAATGGGCTCAGAATATTCAAGAAGTTATTACAATGGACATGTGGGAAAAGATCTGGGTGAGGAACGTAAAATTTACGCAAGCCCAAAACCTAAGAGAGAACTTTTATAAAATGTTTTATAGATGGCATTTAGATCCTAAGAAGCTTGCAAGTATGTATCCGAACTATCATTTTTTTTTAAATTCCATTTATATCCTGCCCTTCTCCGAAGACTCAGGGCGGCTTACAAGCTTAGCAGTAGCCTTCATTCTATGTATATGCCTGCTTATTAGGGCTTTCACACACACCCCAAGCGGCATTATTACAAAGTCAGCTTAATTGCCCCCAACAATCTGGGTCCTCATTTTACCTACCTCGGAAGGATGGAAGGCTGAGTCAACCTTGAGCCTGGTGGGACGCGAACCTGCACTAATTGCAGGCAGCTGGTGTTACTTAAGGAGGCATCAGCCCACTGCTCCACCAAGGCTCTTATCAACCTAAATGTTGGAGATGTGGTGGCGAAGATGTAACGTATTTTCATATATGGTGGACCTGCAAAAAGGTTAAGGCTTTTTGGATAAAAATTTGGTGGAATATGCAGAAGATCTTCAAGCAAAGGATAAAGTTTTGTCCGCAATTCTTTTTATTGGGTATAATTACAGACGCTATTATTGTGGATATTAAGTTGATGTTGAATTTAATCACAGCAGCAAGACTCTTAATAGGTCAATATTGGAAGAAGGAGGAACTGCCGACTATAGAAGAATGGACTCTTAAAGTTTCTGACCTGGCGGAAATGGCAAAGATTTCGGCTCATTTGAAGGATCATTTGCAAGAACGTTATATTATGGAGTGGAAAAAGTGGATTGATTATATCCAGAACAAATATGGGACTAAAAAGTTTCACTTAGCATTTGAATAAGTTTTCTTTTCTTTTTTTCCCCTTTTTTTCTCTTTTTTATGTAATATCAGTATTGCTTGTAGTCATTTTATTTGAGCTAGAGTGCGATAGACTTAATAGTTTATTGTTGTTAGCATATGGATGTTTATGATTGTTCTTTGTTTTTATACCTTGTACTTAGCTCTGGGAAGTCGGGGGGGGAGGGGGGAATGGGGGGAGGGATAGGGAGGGTTAGGTAGGGGTGGGTGGAGGGAGGGGGGGATTGTTAAAGATAAAATGTACTGTAAAACTTTTCAATAAAAAAAAAGAACAGCCTCTGCTTTACATTCCTTTTTTCCATATTCCTTTTTTATCCTGGTCCATATACTGACTCTGTAAACCACTTAAAGAGGACTGTAAAGCTCTCTGAAGGAGTATATAAGTCTAAGTGTTATTACTATTGCTATCTTATCATGGTACAGGCTTCATCCTATTTCTCATATAATATTACATAGTCATCCTGGGACTTCCAGACTGTTTTTAATGGTCATTTGTTTTCTGGGAATTGTGTGCAAAATTTGGGCATGAATAACTGTTGCATAGGGACGCGGTGGCTCAGTGGGTTAGGACGCTGAGCTTGTCGATCAGAAGGTCGGCAGTTTGGTGGGTCGAATCCCGAGTGTCGCGTAACAGAGTGAGTGCCTGTTACTCATCCCAGCTTCTGCCAACCTAGCAGTTCGAAAGCATGTAAAAATGCAAGTAGAAAAATAGGGACCACTCCGGTGGGAAGGTAACAGCGTTCCGTGCGCCTTTGGCATCTAGTCATGCCGGCCACATGACCACGGAGGCGTCCTTGGACAAGCGCTGGCTCTTTGGCTTTGAAACGGAGATGAGCGCTGGCCCCTAGAATCGGAAACGACTAGCACGCATGTGCGGGGAAAACTTTACCTTTACCTTTAACTATTGCATTGTTCCATGATCTCTCTGTTTTCCCTTGCATCTAAAGTCAAGAACAGCCTCTGCTTCACATTCCTTTTTTCCATATTCCTTTTTTATCCTGGTCCATATGTTGTATGGGGATGCCTACCCCACAAACAAGAAGTAATGGAAAACAAAATGAATCTTTATTGACACATGAAATTACAAATGAAGGACAACCAAATTAATTTGCTGGACCATGGGGGTGGGGGACAAATTCACTACATCAGTGTGTCCATCCTATACAACCTTGGGTAAGATTGAAAATGATTCCAGATATTCAGCAGTTGCACATCTGTCTAGAGTTGATCTGAGCTCAACTAAAAACCTATCTATATAGATTACAATAGAAAAAATTGAACAATTAAATATTATCACAGAATACCTAACTGCCCAACAAGTACAGACAATAGAAATTTCAGAAAAAAAATCTGATAACTTGGATGGAGGAAAAAAACCTACTATATAAACCAGAAGGAATTTGAAGATCAAGAAGAGAAACAGATGGAAGGAAAGATAAACAGATAAAGAAAAATATTGGCTAATTAAAATCTAGATGCATGAATGTCAATAGTTAAATTGAGATATTGAGTTGTTTATAAGGTTAGATAAAAGTGATTAAAACATTTATATGTTAAGAGTGATATAACATAATTATTATGTTTTGACGTAGTGAAAAGAATAAAATTATAAGCTTAAATATAAGAAAATGGACATGAAGAAGAGAGAGGATGTATTAAATGCTGAAATGGGAAAAATCTTGGTTATTTAACCTATAATATTTGGAAATTATAATGAAAATAAGAATATTACATTGTATTACTAATCTGTTGTTATGGAAGTGAGATAGACAAGATATATATCTGGAACACTAGAGATTGGGGGGAATTGTGATAAAGGGAACTGGGGTCATATAAAAATTTGGAAATGATAAATATTAAATGTTTAATGTAAATATTAATGCAAAACAAAAGCTGCAAAAATTTATAAGGTTATTGATGGTCTGAAAGATGAAATGTCAAAATAAATAAGACATGTAAAATTATTGATAAATGTAAGAAAGCTATTAAGTAGCTGATGGATGCAATAAGAAGTATATTAATTTAATCAAGAGACAGTATGTATTAAAGGGAAAAAGTGAGAAAATATTGGCTGTAACAGTTGGAGATTTGTAGTAATACACATATGTACATAATGGAATTATTGTAACCCAGACACCATGTTGTTTTTCAAAGATATAATTGTATTATTGAAAAATTAATAAAAAGGTTTTTTTTAAAAAAGATAAAATGTCACAGTTTGCTTGTCAGAATTATTAACTGATATTTTAGAATATACCTTCCCCAAATTCATGTTTCTATTTTATTTTGACATCACATATTCTTTTGTATTCAGATCTGGTCTTAGGAAAATAATGAAACACTTGGGCATGAAGATGCAGCCCAGAAGTCCTGCACTGGAGGCCAAGATGGAGAAGACTTGCACAGCCACCATGTATTTCCCTTTGGTGCTCAAGTAGGTAGGTAGGAAGGACACCCAGACGCTGCAGAAGACCAGCATGCTGAAGGTGATCAGTTTAGCTTCATTGAAAGCCCCAGGGAGATTCCTGGCCAGGAAAGCCACTGTGAAGCAGATGGCGGACAGTAAGCCCATATACCCAAGGGCACCATAAAACATGGTGACAGAGCCTTCATTGCACTGTAATATGATTTCTTTAGATTGTGAGTGCATGTCAGACTCAGGGAAAGGGGGAAAAGCACCCAACCAGATGCTGCAGAAGGCAACTTGGAGACCAGAGCAAGAAAGGATAATGTAGTTGGTCAATGTCTTTCCCAGCCATCTCTGCACTTGATTCCCTGGTTTTGTGGCCAAGAAAGCCAGCACCACTGTGATTGTTTTGGCTAAGACAGAAGAAATGGCAGCGGAGAAGATGATGCTGAAAGTCATTTGTCGTAGAAGGCAGGTGGCTCTCCTTGGCTGGCCAATGAACAAGAAGCAGGTGAAGAAGGAAAGCAGGAGACAAACCAAAAGGATATAAGAGAGGTCCCGATTGTTGGCTTTGACAATGGGAGTTTCTTGGAATTTAATGAAAGTTCCCAAGACAAAGCATGTAATTAAAGAGAGAAACAAGGCAATGGAAGTTAGGATGATCCCCATTTTTTCTTGATAGGATAGGAATGTCTTTGTTTTTGGGATACAGTGATCTTGGTTGTCATTTGGATGTTGATCTGCTGGACATTTGTTGCACTTTTCTGCATCTGAAAAAGAGTAAGACTAACACTTACTGTACATTAAAGCTTGTTCTTTTTTTATAATGCTGACTTCCTTTATTGATGTATTGGCTGGGCTGCCAGCTGTTGGGAAGGTGAGGAAATGAGGAAAAAATTGAAACCACGGTCCCAGTGCTCTCTTCCAAATTTCATTTTTCTGAAAGGACATCTAACGAAACCAGGCATTCCTCTTTCACATATAGAGAATGTGACACTGAAGCTAATATAAAAAATATTGCCTGCCCAGATTTAGTCCTGGAGATGCAATTTTATTGTCTGGTCTCTGTTCATCATTATTGGTAGCTTTCTTTGTTTCTTTGCCCCTCTCATCCATGACTACACAGAAAGGGACAATTGCTTCCCTTTGGGCATGAATTTTGAAGACTGATGAAAAAACCTCACTAGAGAATTATGTTTCCTCCAGTCACTCCATATAGAGGGGGACAAGCAAACAAGATTTATCATTTTATTGTTGCGCTGCTGCACTTGTTCACAAAAAGATTCTGCCTGTGTATCAATGGATCAAGAGAAAGATAGAAGAGCCAGGTGATCCTCATTTTTTTGGGAGAACAAACAAAGCGAAATCTAGAGGTTAATTGATACACCTGACAGAGAATCAAACGGCACAGAAATAAAGGACTTGTCATGACCAGGACTCAGACCCAAGCTGAACTAGTGACATGTCGACTAAGAACCTATATTAGGTCTTATCTCGCAGCGATAAGGGCGGCGAGGTCTAATCACTTCGCTACCCTTATCGCGTCCGCAGATAACCGCCCGGCCGCCCTGTTTAGGGTGACCCGCTCCCTCCTTAACCAGGAGGTGAGGGAGGAACCCTTGCGGGGTCGTGCCGAGGAGTTTAGTCAGCATCTGTCGGACAAAATCGCTCGGATTCGGACCGGTCTGGACTCTGACTGGGCAGAGTCTGACGATCAGGACGCGGGCGGTCTTGTCGATATTATCTGGGAGGAGTTTGATTCTGTGACTCCGGAGGAAGTGGACAGGATTATGGGGAGGCTGAGCTCCACCACATGTTTATTGGACCTGTGCCCTTCCTGGCTGGTTTATGCGGCTCGGGAGGGGACATGAGGCTGGTTCCAGGCGGTCATATCTGCCTCTTTGAGTGAGGGTAGTTTCCCTGCCGTCTTGAAGGAGGCGGTGGTGAGACCTCTCCTCAAGAAGCCTGCCTTGGACCCAGCTGTGTTAAATAACTTTCGTCCGGTCTCCAACCTTCGCTTTCTTGTGAAGGTTGTTGAGAGTGTGGTGGCGCATCAGCTTCCTCTGGTCCTGGATGAAGCGGATTATCTAGACCCGTACCAATCGGGTTTCAGGCCCGGGTACAGCACGGAGACGGCATTGGTCGCTCTGGTGAATGATCTCTGGAGGGCTCGGGACAGGGGACATTCCTCTGTCCTAGTCCTATTAGACCTCTCAGCGGCGTTCGATACCATCGACCATGGTATCCTGCTGCGGTGTCTCAGGGGATTGGGAGTGGGAGGCACAGTCTTGCAGTGGTTCTCCTCCTATCTCCTGGGACGTTCGCAGTCGGTGTTGGCAGGGGGGCAGAGGTCGACCTCGAGGTCTGTGGAGTTCCTCAGGGGTCGGTCCTCTCGCCTCTCCTGTTCAACATCTACATGAAACCGCTGGGTGAGATCATTCGTGGTTTTGGAGTTGGGTATCATCAGTATGCTGATGATACCCAGCTTTTTATTTCGACCCCAAACCACCCCAGTGATGCCCTTGACGTGATGTCCCATTGCCTGGAAGCAGTTCGGGTCTGGATGGGGAGGAACAGACTTCAACTCAATCCCGACAAGACTGAGTGGCTGTGCATCCCGGCATCCCGGGATATTCAGAATATTCCATCTCTTTCTATGGGGGGTGAGTTATTACCCCCCGTAGATAGGGCTCGCAACTTGGGAGTCCTCCTAGATTCACAGCTTACTTTGGAAGATCACATGGTGGCCGTGACTAGGGGGGCCTTTGCCCAGGTTCGCCTGGTGCGCCAGTTGCGGCCCTATCTAGACCGGGATGCCTTATGTACGGTCAGTCATGCGCTCGTGACCTCTAGTCTGGACTACTGCAACACTCTCTACATGGGGCTGCCCTTGAGGACCACTCGGAGGCTCCAACTGGTACAGAATGCAGTCGCGAGAGTTGTGTTGGGAGTCTCCCGATACTCCCATGTTACACCTCTGCTCTGTGAGCTGCATTGGCTGCCAGTTGTCTTCCGGGTGAGATTCAAGGTACTGGTAATGGTGTTCAAGGCCCTACATGGCATGGGTCCGGATTACCTTAGGGAGCACCTGCTGCCGGCATCAACTTCCCTCTGCCCTGTGCGCTCCCACAGAGAGGGCCTCCTCAGGGTGCCACCAGTCAGAGAATGTCGTTTGGTGGCCCCCAGGGGGAGGTCCTTCTCTGTGGGCGCCCCGGACTTATGGAATCGGTTGCCGGTGGAGCTCTGGATGGCGCCCGACCTTTGCTCCTTCCAGCGCGATCTGAAGACGCATTTATTTGAACAAGCCGGCTTGGCCTGATGGGGGATGGGTTGGGTTTTTTATTGTCATTTTAACACATGTATTTACTAGTTTTTTATCTTGGGCATATGTTTAATTCTTTTTTAACTTTTGTATTTTTGTATTTTTATATGTTTGCCCTGTTCACCGCCCTGAGTCCTTCGGGAGAAGGGCGGTATACAAATAAAATTATTATTGTTATTATATTGTTATTGTTATTGTTATTGTTGTTATTGTTGTTGTTGTTGTTGTTGTTGTTATTATTATTATTATTATTATTATTATTATTATTATTATTATTATGTCAACCTCAGCAGACACCAAACCAGGAGTCATGTGAGGCTGATCAAGTGCAGGCTTGATGGTGAGGTATGGTTGGCAAGACTTGCAAATGGACAAGTAGAGTGTAGAACAGAACAGAGATTCTCAACGGGGCTCCTTGCCAAACAAGGGATTAACTACCTTAATTGAAGATAGCTGGCTGCAGTCTGATGTAAGAGATAGTCTTGTTGGAAAATGTCCAGTGAGAAGGCAGGTGGGATCAAGAGGAAAATTAGCCTTGAGTCATTGCGTAGCCACAAGAGATCTAGGACTGAACCTTTCCTAAACTCCATGGAACAGAAATCCCCAAGCCCCAGACAACAGGTACCAGTCCGTGGCCTGTTAGGAACCAGAACGGTGGGTGAGAGAGCAAAGCTTCATCAATATTTGTAACTGCTCCCCACCGCTAGCACCATCATCTCAGTTTAACCTCAGATTAGATCATCATCTCAGCTTCACCTTAGGCATTAGATTTCATAGGAGCATAAACCCTACTGTAAACTGCTTATGTCAGGATCTAGATAATAATAATAATAATAATAATAATAATAATAATAATAATAATAATAATAATAATAATAATAATAATAATAATAATAATAATACTAATACTAATACTAATACTAATACTAATACTAATACTAATACTAATACTAATAATAATAATAATAATAATAATAATAAGTTGGAAGGGACCTTGGAGGTCATCTAGTCCAACCCCCTGCTCAGGCAGGAAACCCTATACCATTTCAGGCAAATGGCTGTCCAGTCTCTTCTTAAAAACTTCCAGTGTTGGAGCATTCACCACCTCTGGAGGCAGGTTGTTCCACTGGTTAATTGTTCTCACTGTCAGGAAGTTTCTCCTTAGTTCTAGGTTGCTTCTCTCCTTGACTAGTTTCCATCCATTGCTTCTTGTCCTGCCTTCGGGTGCTTTGGAGAATAGCTTGACTCACTCTTCTCTGTGGCAGCCCCTGAGATATTGGAACACTGCTATCATGTCACCCCTCACTCTTCTCTTCGTTAAACTACACATACCCAATTCCAGCAACCGTTCCCTATATGTTTTAGCCTCCAGCCCCCCGATCATCTTTGTTGCTCTTCTCTGTACCCTTTCTAGAGTCTCGACATCTTTTTTACACCGTGGTGACCAAAACTGGATGCAGTATTCCAGGTGTGGCCTTACCAAGGCATTGTATAGTGGTATTAGTACTTCACGCGATCTTGATTCTATCCCTCTGTTAATGCAGCCTAGCACTGTGTTGGCTTTTTTGGCAGCTGCAGCACACTGCTGGCTCATATTGAAGTGATTGTCTACTAGGACTCTGAGATCCTTCTCACAGTTACTACTATTGAGCAAGATTGATTGCTGCTCCCCCACCTTCCTACCCCTATCCATATCTTCCACAAAACTGGTCCCTGGTGCCAAAAGGTTTGGGGACTGCTGTCATGGAACATTATCTGTTCCAAATGAAAGGCAAGCATTCTGGGGAGATTCCTGTATTATAGGCAGAATAATGGTTGCTTCCACTTGACATAATATCTGACTTTGTGGCCTGGAACCTGTCACTTTTATGGGAAATGGGGTGCATCGTAATTTGAAACATGAAAAGTGTGATGAAGACAAAGGAAAAGAGAGGTCATCACCCAGGTAAAGGTAAGATACTTTTGCTCCAATAGCTTTTATGTTCTGCTCCCACTTACCTCTTATTATACTTATTAGAAAGATGTGAATTGCTAAAAAAGCTGATCAAAATTCCCTCATAGAATATTTTGGGGTATGTGGTCTTCCTGAAAAGGAAAGTTTCCCCTTTCCTCTGGTGTCACCCACCTTCCATGGTGGAGATGGTTCCTTCTGCACAGGGAAGACAGTCGTAGCAGCAGATGGGCTTCCCTTCCTGAGCTACCTTCATGAATCCGGGATGGCAGCTTGCCACACACCTGGAAGGAGGCAGGGGCTGAACAAAGGAAGGAAGACCAGAAAATGATTTATGAATTAATTTCCAGAAAGGGGAAAAAGAGAGAGCGAGCTTGGTGATCTCCAAACCTTATATAAAGAGCTCAGAAATGTGCTTGTTTGCATGTTGCTTCCATTCTTTTTCTCTAATATTTTGTACATGTACATTTTAGTTTAGGTTCCAAATTTACATGTTAAATTTCTAAAGAGAAAGTTTAATACATTTTTTTTTCTTTGGGGAAAGAAACCAAACCTACCTAGGTCAAACATTCCTCACCTCTGAGATGAGTTTCCTTAAATAGATAAAGATATATTTCTAAACGCCAGCTTGATATCTACCCAACCAATTTATTGCTTCTCTTGGATAATGTAGATGATATTCCGAACCACATTCTGTCCCAAAAAAGCAACCTTGTTCACAAAAACTGAAATAAAGATTTTCTCCACCTTGTTCAGCTCATTGATCTTTGCCACACCATGTGGATTGACCATGAACTTGAAATCCAGGGATTCCTGTTTTTCTAAGCTGCCAAACATCACTCTGGTAATTGACCTGTTGTGATATAGCCAATTTACAATGTCCAGGTCTACTGTTAGTCTTCCCTTCTCATCCAGATACACTCCTTCTATTGATTTATTATAAAATTCAGAGTTTCCAAGGAAGGGATGAAGCTGGAATGGAAGAAAAAATGGGAAGGTTTAGATAAGATGTCCAGATTTCTGTGGAAAGTCCCCTTTTCAGGAGACAATAAATAAACATTGAATTGTAACCCTTACCAACTTAAATATAAATAAACTGGACAAACACTGTGAAATGTGATAGAGAAACAATTCCAGAGAGTTTCTGGATTCTCTAATTATTCCCATGAAAAAAATATGGTTGTATTTCTGGAACCACTGTATCTGTTTCTTGAGCTTATCAGTCTGGGAGGTCTGTCATGAAACTTGAAAGCCTGTCCCATCTTTTATATATCTCTTACTGTTGTGATTCAGGGTCAGCCTGTGGGTTTGGCAGTTGGGTCGGATGACTCAGAGGAGGAGGGGGGTGTTGAAGAGCTTGCTGAGGGGGTTGGAGAGCTTGCTGATGAGAGCCCTCAGCCAGGCCCCTCCCACCTGGTCACGACGGAGACCCAGCTGTGTGAGCCTGACAGCATGGATGAAGATGACCCACAGATGGCCCTGTTCAAGGACGCCCGACGCAGGAGGCAGTCAATCAGGAGTAAACAGAGGAAGGCAATGGGGCACCTCGGAAGGAGGCAGAGAGAAGCCACGCCCTGAACTGTATAAAAGGGGAATGCGTGGGAGGGCTGGTTTGCTGAAGGCAACCGCTTGAATAGCTCCTGTTTCATGGTTCGTGTCTTGTTTGCTTTTGTATCCATAAATTTGGCAGGCTTAGTTCCAGCCTCTTGCCTTCTTGTAAAAGGGGTTGTCCCTGCCTTTTCTGCAGGGCCGGTAGCAGGCTGGTACAGAACACTTACATAGAACAAATTCAAGGCAAGGTTATTTTGAATTTCATTCTCTTCCTTCCATCTGTCTGCATCCAATTCCCCAATCTATTTCATTTATAACAACCTTCTTGGGAGACATGTAAGCTGAGCTAACAAGTTTCTGTAATTCTGTGGTTTCTCTATTTTTCTCTGTAAACAACTTAGAGAGGGCTGTAAAGCACTATGAAGTGGTATATAAGTCTAAGTGCTATAGATATTGCTATCTCCCTTCTTCTGGTGGATGGGAAGGTGGAGGATGAAATGGAGGATTCTCTGGATTCTAGATTCAAGAGGAAACATTTGGAGTACCTGCTTCAGTTAAAGGCCTATGTGGAAAAATGCATGGAAACATGGAAAAATACAACAAGTGTCCATAACCAACACTTTGTACAACAGTTCCATCTGTAATTCCAAGGAAACAGAAAACCTCTCACCATAAAAATGGGCCTTGATCTGCAGGATGAATGTGAAAATGTGTTTGAGTAAGACCTTGAGAAATACATTAAAGAGATTCTGCCTAGGAAACAACAAGATAAGAGAGGTTAAACCCCACAGCTATATAATGGCTGGAGGAAAAGGCTCAAAAGGAAACCCCAACTTCTGAAGAAAATTCTGAAAGATTTGCATTTTCAGACTTGCAAGATTCTATTGATGTAGCCTTACAATAAGTTGGAAGGGGTTCATGTGATCCTTTCATTGTTGCATTGCAAGACTTTTTTGGATAAGATCATCCAATGCCATGGGAGGAAGTATCTATATGCTGATGATACTCAACTTTGTATCTCCATCCCAGTGACACAAGTGTTTTTGTCACTGCCCTATGTGATACTTGGAGTCTGTGCGTGCCTGGATGGTGAATAATAGGCTTCAGCTGAACCCTGGTAAGACTGAATGGCTGTGTTTATGTGGAGCCTTGGGATCCAGAAGTTTAACATCTTTAGCTCTGAATGGAGTTGCACGTCCCTAAAAAGACCCCATGCAGAACTTGGGGTCCTCCTAGACATGACTCCTGTTTGAAGAGCAGTTGGCAGTCGTGGATAGAAAACCCTTTGCACAACTTTGGATTGTGCATCAATTATGCCTAGTTTGTCTGGCCCAATGTCAGTCATTCATGCCCTGGTCATCTTGCTCTTTGACTACAACAATGCACTCTATATGGAACGACCTTGAAGACCATTCAAAAACTATAGCTGGCACAAAATGCAGCAGTCTTAAGCCCTAGAGTGGCTTATGTAACACCACTGTTGCATGAACTGTATTGATTGCCAGTTTGCTTCTGGGTCCATTTCAGGATGCTGGTTATTGCCTTTAAAGCCCTTTATGACAAGGGTCCAGGTTCCTGAGGAACCACGTCACCCTAATGAGACTGGCCCACCAAACTTACTCCACCAGAAAAAGCATGCCCCATATCACAGAATAACAGAATAGAAGAGTTGGAATGGACCTTAGAGGTCTTCCAGTCCAACCCCCTGCTCAAGCAGGAAACCCTACAGCATTTCAGAAAAATGACTGCCCAATTTTTTCTTAAAAACCTCCAGTGTTGGAGCTCTACAACTTCTGGAGTCAAATCATTCCATTGATTAATTGTTCTAACTGTCAGGAAACTTAATAATAATAATAATAATAATAATAATAATAATAATAATAATAATAATAATAATAATAATAATAATAATAACAACAACAACAACAACAACAACAACAACAACAACAACAACAACAATAATAATAATAATAATAAGTTGGAAGGGACCTTGGAGGTCATCTAGTCCAACCCCCAACCCCTATACCATTTCAGACAAATGGCTGTCCAGTCTCTTCTTAAAAGCTTCCAGTGTTGGAGCATTCACCACTTCTAGAGGCAGGTTGTTCCACTGGTTAGTTGTTCTAACTGTCAGGAAGTTTCTCCTTAGTTCTAGGTTGCTTCTCTCCTTGACTAGTTTCCATCCGTTGCTCCAAAGCTTTCAGGTGCTTTGGATAATAGCTTGACTCCCTCTTCTTTGTGGCAGCCCCTGAGATATTGGAACACTGCTATCATGTCACCCCTCACCCTTTTCTTCATTAAACTACACATACCCAATTCCAGCAACCGTTCCCTATATGTTTTAGCCTCCAGTCCCCCAATCATCTTTGTTGCCCTTCTCTGTACCCTTTCTAGAGTCTCGACATCTTTTTTACATCGTGGTGACCAAAACTGGATGCAGTATTCCAGGTGTGGCCTTACCAAAGCATTGTAAAGTGGTATTAGTACTTCACTTGCTCTTGATTCTATCCCTCTGTTAATGCAGCCTAGCACTGTGTTGGCTTTTTTGGCAGCTGTAGCACACTGCTGGCTCATATTTAAGTGATTGTCCACTAGGACTCTGAGATCTCTCTCACAGTTACTACTATTGAGCAAGGTACCACCTATACTACAATGGCCAAGGACTTATGGCTGGTGGATCCAGGACAAGAGCCATTTCTGCTATGGCTCCCACCTTTTGGAGCATCCTACCCCTCAAGGTGAGATCCAGCCCCACCCTCTTGGTCTTCTAAAAGGGCCTGAAAGCCTGCCTTATCAGTGGTGTGCCCTGCTCACTGGATTGATTTTTTCCTGTTTGCAAAGACAAGTGAGACATTAAATGTCATTTCATTGAATGAGGGAAATGATTCCTAAACAGGGAAGATCTTGTAATATTATTTTTGACAGCCAATTTAACAAGTGAATATGTTTCTAAAGAACGGAAAGGAGTGAAGGGAATGCAAAAGAGAGAGAAATGGGAATTTGGGATTCAATTATATTTTTTTACTCAGAATAAATGATAGTTTTAGAATAACTGCTCAGTTTTTACAATTACAAAACAGATTCTTGGCTGCAGGAAAGATGCATGGAGCAGAAATGAAATACCTGCCAAGCTTTCAGCCTTGGAATTTCCATCTTTCTTCTCGTGGATCTGGACAAATAGGCTGTATGTAAGGCCCATGCCACAGCCCAGATGGTGTTGTAAATGAAATAGTTGTCCAGACACAGAATCTGATCCATCTTCTCCTGGGACAGAGCCTCTAGTTCTTTTCTCTCTCTGCACCGTCT